>WBMV01006571.1:1086435-1220746 GCA_013396655.1 Campylorhamphus procurvoides | reverse complement strand
CCCCCCCCCCTTTATAATCACAGTGCGAAAACACAACTGATGTAGAAAGTTGCAACCATGCACAAAGCCAGCACTAAATCAAACTCATGGAGCTGATCTCCTACACTGTGCTGCCTTTTTGAAAGGAATATGCAGCTCAGTCTGTAATGTTGTGCTTGGATGCCATACAGGTCTCCAAAGTTAAAAAAAAACAACCCACCTTGTTTTCATTCCAGCCATGTTTACATAAAGGCCCTAAAGAACCCCACCAGCAGGTTATTTCTAACCCCTGGCCTCCTTCCCACCCCTGTGCCCCTCTCCAGTCAGCCTCCATGGTAACAACCTGCCATTCTCCTCAGCAGCAGTGGTTAAACATCTGGCTGTAAATTGCCATTGCCACAGGCTTCAAGCCCTAACTATTTATCCTAGCTGGAGAAGGAAAGCAGAAATGGTTAACTGCATCTAAACTCAGCTCTAGTGGCACAGCAGTTTTTGTTACAGCATCATCACTTGGCACCTAGGCAAAACCAGTCAACAGCTCCCATTTTTAGCTGAAGTTACATTTGCAGTGAATTAGCCAGTATTTATCTGACTGACTCTAATATGGGTCACTGAACTTCACCCAGCTTTTCCTCACAAAACAGAGAGAAGTACAACCTGGCAGTCTGCAGTTACTTGCATACCTGCACATCACTCAAAGAAGGGCAGAAAGAGCAAAGAAATACAATTCCTATGAGCTTTTCAGGGCAGGGCCCAAATTGTATTGTAAAGAAGCCCAACAGCATAGCAAAGAGTTCCTTGGGCAGCTGGTCTAGGCAGTGCATCAGCACAAATGATGAACAGTAAGAAAAAGAAAAGCAGTCCCTGTTTTCACATGCCCTGTCGCAATTCCACTTCCTCAGCCTCATTAATTCCTGCAGATTTAATCAAGATTAAAAGACTTCAGCCAGCTGACGAGATCTGACGTGGCTTCTGCTCATCACTCAGCACATGCCATACAGAGGAAGGAAACTGTTTCAAGTCACACTTACATAAATGTGCTTTAAATCTTTAAGTACACATGACAATGCACTGAATAAGAAGCTACATGCTTCTGATGTTTTAAGGGCTGTTTGAGTGCCTCACTGGAGCCCAAGGGAATTTCACCATGTGTCTTAAAACCACTGCGTGTGGTTCTCAGCTCCTCGGGTGACAACTGAATAGCACCTCCGCAACAAAAACCAAGGAGAACATGGTGTTCCACGTGCCTTGACTTTTGTAGCTTGGCTTTGCCTATTTTATGCATTATCAAAGAGGCAGAAATCATTAGGAGAATGCACTTGAAAGAAATTTAAACTCATGAAAGTAAACCCCCGATTTTCCATCCCAAACTTCAGAAAATAAATGCATTTCCCTCATGTTCTAGCATAGCAAGCATGTGGGGTTTGGCACTGGGTTGTTTTTTTTGTTTGTTTTTGGTCTGTTCACTAATTTTTTAAATTTTTTCCCTCCTCTTATATTTGGAGAAGATGGAATCTGCACAGCTATTTTTATTAAACTCTCTTCAGCAGCACTTACCAAACTGACTGCCTCTTGTCCTTGAGCAGCTAATGTCAAACTCACTGGAAATCTGCGATCCAACTGCACAGGTGTCAAATTTTACAAGTAGATGTTGTTACATGTTTTACAAGTAGATGTTACAGACATAAACAATTCCTGACCATGATCTAAGCCCAGCCTATGTCCCTTCTCCAACCATGGTCCCTTATATGTCTTTATTCCTGAATATATTAAATATTCACACAGATGACGTTCATAATTTGGCCTTAGATTAAAACATGTTTTAGGAGGTATTTGTAACAGAAATCACCTTTCTAGGGCTTTTAACTTCACAGTAGATTTATTTTTATGCTTCTAGTCCATTAGTACAGTGCCAAAGAACAATCTTGTGTTGCTTAATTTAAAAGCTCTGAACTTTTCATCTGAAATTAATGTTTAAGATTATTAAGATATGAAGAACCAATAGCCATATTTGCAAAAATCCAGAATTCTTGCAGATAACACTGCCTGCTAAATCACCTTCACTTTTCTTCTAACATATCCTTTGTAAAAATTTTGGATCGGGGCACTATACCTGGTTTTGGTGCAAGATGTCACATACATACTTGGTATTATCTATGAACTTTCAGCAACACTGCCATCTCAGAAAGAAACCTAAACGTTTCAGCCTTGTCAAGGGAACACAGATGATAGTGCTAGGACATAAAACATCCCCTAATTCTGCCTCGTGCAAACCCAAGAGACATCTACTTCATACATCCTTCCACCTTTACTACAGTCTTTATCTTCACATTTACATGTACCTGATACGCATTAATTTGTGACACAATGTTGCTGGAAGGTTGTTGGATGAAATGTAGAAAGAATCTCTCAAATTTTATGCCATCTGTAGGTTATAAACGTATAAATTGCTCTTCTGATAGAGTTAGTCTATGATAACACTCTTGTTCAGTATTATTTTTGGCTTGGGTCACGGCGTTATTTGGATACAGATTCTTTTTTTAGTGCTTATTGGGATCAAGCACTGAGAAAGAAAATTTCCTCAGCAGAAGCCTCCAAAATTAGAGAATATTCTCAGAGTGAAAACAACAGCTTTTATGAGTCCTTCTTAAGTTTAAGTCTTACACTAAGGAAAAAGAAAGAGAGGGGGGAACGTGGCTACCACTTAGTTAAAAAATTGATTCCAAAAATCTATTCATATCCCACTGGATATGAATATGAATAGATTCATTTCATCCATTCTTCTAAAGAAGGCAGGTGAATGACTGAGAGATTTAGTATCCCTTCATGTCTATTCTGAACAGCTGCTAGAAAGGTAGCAAGAAGGCACACTTTGGAAATCAGAAAAGCTTATGGTCTGATGTGCCTCTGCAGATGAAGACAACCTATGGTAGCATTTTCCTTCCCTCAGCACCATCCCTCACAGCATACTTCAGCTTTGCTGGAATCAAGCACAAGTTCCTGCTAGCTTCAACAGAAGGATGCTCACGCTACTAACGGACAGAGGGTGTAACAGGTACACAGTTACTGGAACTTGCACAGATGGAAGCATGATAGAAGCTATCAACAACTTCTGCCCTGGAAAACAAAGCCCTCTAGAAATAACTGAAGATTCTCTCTCTGACTCCATGGTCTTTCCCTTCCATTCATTCTGCTCAATTTCTTTCAAATACAACTTTTTATGTGTTCAAATCTAACTGGCAGCATCTTTACAAAACTTACTCTATCATTTTGATATCAAAATTTTTTCTAGCTTTTTATAAAAATCTTGAATTACATGTACTGTGGAAAATGAACATAAAATAGAACATGTTCTATGCCAAGGAAAACAACTCTTACTTGAGCTTCATAGATTTAGAAAATGGTTCAAGAACTGCTTATCTGAGTGAAAATGGCATCTCTAGAATGCCGCTAAAGCCAGCAAGAATAGTTCTTGAGAGGAATAAATCTGACAAAGTTACAGGATACCTACCGGATTTTATTTTTTAAATAACAAAAACCTTGGTAGATCTGACAACCCTCATATATTCAAAAGTATCTTTACACTAGGACAATTTTATAACATTTTATTCTGCATACTGTATCAGTATTTACACAATAAGTTACTATGGACTAACACATTCACTGAACCAAGTGCCTTAGATTAAACACTCCATATAAAAGCTTTTGTTGAACAAGAGTGAATGGGTGCAGCATGCTTATTTTCTGTTTTCTTGTGCTTTCGTATGCCTCACTTGTAAATCTCTCCTTTCCTGACTCTGAACATTACAGGATACTGACAGGAAGGCAACACAACACTATACGTGAAGCTTCTCCTTTGCATGTCTGTCTCTCCTTAATTCCTCACTGTACAGCAAATCTTGCACCCCCAGGAAGAATATTAAGTGAGATAGTATGGGTCTTTTTCAGACTCTATAATTTAGGTGAAGTTTTAGAAATGCCAGGAAGCAGATGTCCTACAAAGAAAAGCAAGAGAAATCACTTACTATGAATTTATGCTGGTTTTCTGAATGAAACCTCAACTCAAAAGCTGCTCTCCTCCAACAAGAAAGAAAAATTGACAAGAAAGAATATTAGCATAAAATCTTCCCTCTTTTGTTGCTATTTCTTACATATTTCACTATTGTCTAGCTTCTGTGTCAGTCAACATCAAGTTAATTAAGTTCTACATCCATCCCATGGTTGGTTTTTGTTGTTTTCATTTCTGGGTTTGTCCAGTTTTTCTTTCCATGCCCTTCCTTGAAGTACCTCTGATTTTTGACAATAGTCATTTGGATAGTTTGATGGCTTTCACAGACAGATGCAGTAGTCTCTGTCTTGGCATGGCCACTGGAAAAGCTTAACTATGCCTGACATTAAAGACCAATACAGGATTTCAAAATGCAACTATGGATATACATGAAAGAACAGGAAGAAGTGCTGAAAGGAAGCAAGAAATTTTTCACGGGATTAAATGTCACTGTGGTGTAGGCCAGTGATATGCAATGTGATAATGAACGTTACATATACGAGGATGCAGATCCAGCAGGTCTAGTAAACTTTAAAATTTGAAGAAACTCCAGTCTCACCATACAAATTTATTACTCAACCACTGAGGATACTGAACAGAGTATTGTCCTCAGAGCCTACAATTTATTTTTGCTATCTCTTGAAAACTTTATATTCAAGTTTCAATCTCTCAGCTTCAGTATTTTGTTAATATCCAGGTTCATATCTTTCTACTCTGTTCTCTTTCAATGTGTGCACCAGATACTTTGTAGACAGCACCCAGACACTTGCTTTAAGAACTTCAGCTATTACAGCCATATAGTGATTATTCTTTGACTATGAAAGAAATAAATAAAACAAGAAATCTACATCTACATTAACCAAACTAATAACAAGAAAACATGCAGCTATGTTTGGGAGCTCATTAGCAAAAGGCACAGACATACAGACATTCCCTTGCACAAAACCTCTTTCACCAACATCAGATATAGAATACTTTCTGCATTTGTCACCTTTCAGGTCTGAGTTTCCAGCACGCTCCTTGTTATATGCAATTAGCCCCATGCCAAGGTTTGGTACATTTCATAATAAATCCCTGACCACATTTGCTTCAGGCTTGGCAGCCCTGGAAAGGCTCTATTCATCAGGGCAGCAGCAAGCCACAGGACTCACTACACCACACAACTCACTCGCAGAATTCCAGCACGCTACACATTTCAACAAGCCATCCCCTCCCTCCTCCTTTCCAACAGCCTGACATATGACTGTGATTAAGTAGGATATGAAAAAGCTCCAATCCATTTTTCTCTTTTTCATCTGTCTTTCCACCTCTTTTCCCTTCAGACAACACAGACACACACCCTCTGCCCCCACCAAGAGAAACCCTCCCTACTCTCCCAGCACCGCGTGTTAGATAGAAATCCTCTTTTTTCTTTTTTTTTTTCTTTTTTTTTTCTTTTTGGCCTGTATTTAAAACAGTAACCATCTGTTACTTGCAGGAAAGCTGTGTCTCCTTCTCAGATTTCTCCAGCTTTGGAGCACTACCCTCTCAGCAGCACATAATGCAGGCTCTCAGCTGGGAACGCTCTCTATGAGGCACCTGAGCAGAACAGAACAGCAGCAGGAACAACCACTGGCAATTGAACCATCTGTTCATGGACAATTCAAACCAAAATCCCTCACATTTCCAGCATTCAGACAGCTAAAACGACAAAGATGGAAGCTGGGAGAGACACCATGCAAGCATGCATGCTACAAAGATCACGACTGGGAAAAGTTATCTCCATCGTACACATATTGGATTCCTCTTTTCAGTGTGCTGTGGGACAAACTTGCTGGCAACACTGGGATAATCCATTTCTGGCACCCAAAAACCCACTCAGAAGCAAGCAGAGCCCTGGAAAAAGACTCTTCATCATACTTAGTAGCAAAATGATGCAACTAGGCCTGAAATGAGCTTTCTTCTACCTTAGGAAGGGTGAAAAACATCTGTCAATTCAGTATTCTCTCGTCTTTCATAGAAGGGCACCACAACTGTTACACCAGTACACAGGTGTAGGACTTGGGCAACCCATACGACACCTTACAACAGTGGTGAGGTACCTCCCTTTATCTCCAGGGGCACATTCTCAAAGCTTCACCTTTTCCTTAGCAACTCTTGTCCCCCCGCTTAAGGAACTGCCATAGCAATAAGCGGGACAACTGCTAAGTTGCAAACCCTCCACTGTACACCCTTGACAGGTGAAAGATGGACAAAACTACACCAAGAGGGCATAAACTAAACTCCAAAAAAGCACTGCAGCTCAAGGGTTACAGTCAAGAACAAAGAAACAGCATGGAAAAGATCATGTTGTATTAACAGCCCAGGTTTTCCACAAGTCTGATTTCTCTCGGAGTCCCTCCTTTCAGGATCCATCTTCCCCGGTGAACTCTGCCAGAAAGCTGTTCACTCCAAAGCCTTCATCCAAATTATTCCAACATAATGCATGAAATCACACTGCAGCTAACTATATCCAATGGCAAAACCTAATGAGAAGCTAAAAGAGAAATCAAACCACGATTTTATCTACTCCTATCTTTTCCTTGTTAACCTACCCTTTACCTTGCCAAAACTAACCTAAACATGCATCCTAATTTTATGTCATCACTTTTCTTGCCTGGAGCCACTGAATACCAGAATTCCTACTGAGATTTCCTCACAATTCTTTTTCTTCTTAATTCATTTTCTACTGAATGCAAGACTTTAAAAATATACTGCCTATGGTATAATAAAATCAGATAATATCATCAAACTGTAGCAGCCACAGAATGTACTTGATTGATCTAAAGACAAGTCAAACTTGCCTGAGACTTTTCAAGTTTTGTAGCTTGTGCCTAATGTCCTTTGTAAAAGCTGAGTTCACCTTCTGCTTAAGTCGAGCCTGTATGTGCATCCCAGCTCAGTTTCCTCCAGTGAGGGTACAGTTTCATTCACAGTTTTGGAGAGCCTGATTGTGCAGCATCATACCGTGTTTCCAAGGTTCCTATTTACCTCAACACAGAGCACTGCTGTAACAGGATCAAACGCTGGAAAGGCTGAAAGATTATTTAATAAAACAACAATGCTAAATTTACACTTCACCTTGAAAGATCCTTCAGGAGTTCTTACAAAGCTCTCTCACGACCATTTCATGGCTGTGTACACACAGCCTTGAAATGGAGCAGCACTTAAGCACCCCACAAAAGCCCTTTGCAAGTACAGAGGTGAATATATGAGTATATACCAAGTTACTAAAGATATCCAGAACACACAGGCTGTTCCTTTGTTAATAAAAGTGAGAAAAATTGGAATCAGAGTTTCTGCAACTTGCTCGTCTCACCAACCATTAGTCTTTCTTCTAAATTTACCAAACCTTTCACAGACGGCAGAGAAGTGTAGATGTTTAACGTGAGTAAAATGGTACCAGCCTTACTCAGAGGAAAATGAAAGTCCAATCCATCTGTTTTTACAAATACATACACAACTTTAATCTAAGCACTATTTACAAAAAATACATGCAGACATAAAAGAGCATAATAAATTAATAGCTCACAAGAGGCAACAATGACTAATGATAGATCTTAGTCTCCTTTCCAAAGCCCTGGCCCAAGGGAGCACAGCAGATAAAATTACCTAAGTTGACTCTCTGTGTTTCTATTAAAGCAAAACGTTGGTGTATTCTGAACTGTCTGTGTGATGTTTCCCAGCTGGAAGACATAAGCTTCCCTAAACAATTCAGGACTTTAACGCGACCTTACAGCCGTCATCTTCTTTCATACAGCCAAGGGATATGCTTGTAAGTTTATATGGGGTTTATCTTATCCATCAAATTCTCCTGCCTGAGCACTGATACTGCCTACTTGTGGCCATACTGTCAATAGACCCTGCAAAAACCTCTCCAGTCATTTGACTCCTGGTCATGCTCAGCAGTCAGTAAAACTGTAAAAAAGCAGTTGTGCAAAACCCTTCATGGGCAATTAGTGCACGAACTAAATGGTCCAACCCACACAAGCATGCTCTAAACACTGTTTTAAATCTGCACGCTTACTCTGTATTTCTTTTCTGCGATGAAAATTGTCACCAATGATTACTGGGTGCCACCAAATTTGTACATTTAAATGATGCATTGCCTGAGTCAGAGCTGCAAGTTCAGAGGCGAAACAAGATGGTACTCTGAAATTCTTGACACTTCTGCAGTTACATGTAAATATCAACTCTTGAGAGACTATTTTCAGTGTATTTATTGATGTAAACATAGTAAATAACCTGTTATAAAATTGAGAACCTAGAAAAACCCAACTGGCATTCCCCAGAGCTCTTCACATCCCACATCTCATGTTGCAGGGATCACTTACAAAAATCTGCATAGGCTTTTCTATTCACTTTATCCTGAACTGTAATGTGATTATACATGGAAGAACAGCATGTGTGCATATGCACTTGTAATTGAAACATGACAATTTTTTCTCCTCTCACAATTTTCTCTTTTTCCCCCCCTAAATTATCTTTTCCAACACATTTCCCAGGTAATCACCCCATTTCTTAGAAATGAATTGTACATTTTTATTATCCTGCATTTCTCCCCAGAAAACTTTTAACTACTCTATGTCTACCAAAAGCCCACGTTAACCAAACTTTGAAAACATTAACAAATATCTAAAAGGACATAACTTCTGACCCTTTCTTGGCAAGATTTCCTCATATGAAATACTAGTGCACTATCATCTGTTCTGATGGTGCAATTTCACAAGCATTTACTCCAGTAAATTCATGAGTCCTTGTCCAATAGCGAATTTTATGACATTTCTGTCATTCATCATGCTCCTATTCCAGAGTCAGGTTCACCACGGCACCAGTTACACTGGTAAAACAGAGAAGTATCATGCCTGAATAAATTCCTGTTTAAAAAAATAGTATAATTCTATTTTAATAGTGTAACTGCTGTTTATGAAAAATGTTTAAGTCATGGCAAGGAAAACTACAAGATTTGTGTGGGAGGACAAATTGAGGGAAGGGAGAGGAGAAAGCAGGCTGTCATGGAAAATCTTCTTTGCAATAAGAGGGGAGGGAAAAAGTTCCACAAATTATATCCTGACAACTACTAGCTTTCAGATAACAGCCCCATTTACTTCAATACAATTCAAATATTTAGTAATATTAAATTTTTAAAATGCAGTAATCTGTTTAATTGTAATATGGGGTTATGGGGTTCAACAGGATGGTAACTGCATCTTCCAGATGCTCAATACCTAAAAAAGCAGTGAAAGCTAATGAAAAAAACCCCTGAACTGGTACCAAGCCATTCTGCTGATACAAATGCATTTTTAAAAAAAAAAAAAATTAAAGTAATTTTATCTTGGTAGATTTTATGCCAGATCAGGTATCATCCTCCTTCCTGCAGCTGGTATAAGGCAGCTATAAATACATCATTGTGTGCTCTGCCAGGCTGATAAACAGATGAGCAAGTTCTCACATCTGACCTGATTCAAATCCACATGGCTTGGCTGTGCTGCAGCACTCACATGTAATGACAAGTATTGATGATCACGGCCTCACAGGATAGCAGGCACTCTTGGACTCTCCAAAACACCCAGGGCTCAGGCACCAATATCTGGGATCAACACAATGATTTCCACAGTATATTTTTTTTCCTTATGCATATGTAAATGAATATTTTTAATAATTACTGAAAATTTTAAAAAAAAAAGGTCTTATCATACACAATCAAAATCTTCTGATAAATTTTAAAGTCTTAGATCTGTTAGGAAGCTTTCAGTTTACTTCACTGGGGTAGGGATTAGGCCTTTTATCTCCTACCTGCAGCTGATTTAGCTCCAACTTAGACTTGACAAAATCCTGCCAACTTGAGCATGTCACTTCATAATAAACTGTGCTTTTTAACTGAAACTAACTGAAAGACTGAGCTTTTGATGACTGCTTGCAATTACATTTTCATTTCCCTTCGTTGACTATGCACATAAGCGCTGTAAATCTCTACCATTTTAAATGAGGTCTTCAAGGGTAACTTTGGCAGCCAAAGAGGAGCAGGCATCATGTTTGAAGTACTGTAGGATCCTTTTTTCTTTCCTTTTTTTTCTTTTCCAATCTTTTGGACTTAGTTGAGTCTCAAACAAATCCACTGCTCACCTATCTCAGATGACATTTTAATTGTAGCTTTTAACTACACATACGCTAATGGAGGAGAACTGAGTAGAAAGTTCTTTGAGTAGTCATTCAGATGGAGGGGCTTTACTGTGAATTTTGTTTGCACCGTTGAATTTTATATTAATGTGATACCAATAAATATTATTAAATACAATGGGGAAAAAAGGCCTCTAAAATAAACTTCCTGTATATAAGAGGATTTTTTTAAAAACTGTATTTGCAGAATATAAGCATTTAAAATCTAAATGTGATTTCATAATTCATGGAGTTATGCAAACAATTTCCTAAATTTCCATATCTGTTACCTCTTTTTGCTTAGGTTTTTTTGCATTCTTTCAAAAATTCCCACACTATGTGTGCATATATATATTTATATGCCCAGAGCTAGAAAATCTCAGAGGTGTTTTTATTTACTTACTTTACTTTCAGGCATCAAAAACTTTACCCTTTTCAAGTCAATACTGTGACCCTCATAAAAGATGTTGTCTAGATGGTCTGTATATTTAAAGCCTCACTGACAATACTTATATTTGTGAAAACTTAAAAGAACAGAAGGATGGGCATGCAAAAAGAGGGAAGTAGAATCCCCACAATTCACAGCTGCATGAAACAAAAAAGGAATGTCTCTCCACATATTACCACATTTGCTAAGGACCTTTCTTTTCTTTTGTAGCACTAGTGTTCAGTGCAATTCTTCATATGTTTATAAACGCTAGAGAAATATGTGGAATAACAATATTCATAGGTTTCATGTGCTTGTTGGTGTTTTAGATATGTATAATTTAAATTAAAAAAACCACATCGCTGCAGAAACCTTGAGACTAAAAGCAGTTTCTTTCAGCTTTGACAAAATAAGTGACACTCTCTGTTGTTGCAGCTTTGCAATATTAATTGCTTAGTATTCTTCTTCTGGTGAATGATATTTATTTATAACAAACTTAAATAGCTAAATGCATCTGAAAGCCATTAAAGTAAAAGAACTAGGAATCACCCGTTACATCTGCTTTTCATAACAAAGGGATACAAAGACCATATTGAACATTCATTCCCATTTCTCTAAACCCATACTCCCAAAACAGAAGCCCAAAATCCAACCTTAAAAATGCATTGTGTCTTAGAGGCATAAAAAAGGAAAACAAAATTAAATGGGAAAACACATGCTACAAATAAAGCACAAAAAATTGAATTGTAAATAAAATATTTCAGCATTAAAATTTATAGGAAGCAAGCATAAAAGTTCTCAACTTTAGTAACTATTAAAAATAAAACACCAATTTGAAGATGAAGACATTTGAGGATTTTGATGTCTGATTGTCAGAAAAAATTCTCTGTTATATGGAAGTGGTAAAAAAGTGCCTCTTCATTAAAAACTTCACAGAAGAGCTAGGTGTCCTATATATTGCTGTAAAACTGAAAGGCAGAACTTTTTTATAACCAAAACTACAGTTCTAGCACACAACCATGTAAACCAACAGAAAAAAAAAATCAAAAACCACACAGTACCATATTAGAGGAGAATGCAGCCCATGGTGCTCAACCACCCACTGCCATCAGTAGGTGCCCTTCAGCTGGCCTTAGTGAAATGTGAGTGAGCATGTCCCACACTTAACCCGTTGCTGCACAAAGTTCTCCAGCTTTGGAGGCAATCTTGAAACCTGCACTCAACCATTTAAAACACACATTTTCTGATGGGAAATGTAAATATGAAGGCATAGCTACTACAGCAGAAAGAAGTGAGAGCAATGACTTAGACATTTGCCCAAAGAGAAAGGCTCGGAATTAAAATTTTAGACTATGTTGGAAACTTGATGACCCACTAAAAAACACTGCAGAAGATAAGTACAAGCAGGAGTCTGATATGAATACTCCTAGCAATTCCTTTCCTCAAGATGTTCTCATCAGGACTACATTTCTTCACTCAAGTTAAAAATCTAGTTTTTCACTGAAGCTATGAATCTGGTATATTTAACAAAACCAATAGCCATATGATGTTAAAGAAGTTACCTAGAATTCAGTGAAAAGTTCTAACTGCATTTTTAAGACATTCTACGAAGCCTAAAAACTCCTTAAAGCAGTGTGAGTTCTTCAGACTGAAAGACTAAAATATATATTCTAACTTCACATTCACTAACAAAATATTCACATCTACTTTATGCTAGATATTTTACAGAAATTGCCAGAAAGGTCCGATATCTAAAAGAACCATTTGCTACGATTTTTTTCTAATTCACATCACTTCAGCTTCTCAACTGTACTACCCTACTTTGTGCAGGGCATGAAATTTTAAAAGCTTATATGAAGTTGTAGTCCTAACTCCTATTACCTTTATTGAAACAATGGTGCTTGATTTCTGAAGACTCTTTGAAAATCCAGAAATAGAGATCTATATATTAACTACAGCAGCATTATGCTTCAGATGTAGCTAAACAACTTATTCCAGAAGCAAGACAACTTGAACCTAAAACATGATACATTGCCTGATGAAGGATTAGTTACATGATCCTAAAAACCTACACAGAAAATGTAAAAAGTCTGGTTGCTACCTAGGTGTATTTAAAAATCTTACAAAAAGTTTAGAAAAAGCTTTATATCTGCACTATAGAAAATAAATGCCTCCCTTTTCCCCCCTCAGAGCAAATACTTTTCTCAAAAACAGAAAGCAAAGGAGTGCTTAGAAAAAGGCAAATACAGGTTTATTTAAACAACACCTCAAAGAAGCAAAGTAGGCTACAACTCACCCTTGACAGCACATTGCAGCCACGACTAAGTTGTTTGTTTAATCTTTCCTAGTAAAAGAAGCAAAGACTAGTCTTTGTAAGCTTACTGCAATAAAGCTTACTGCCCTCAGAAAGTGCAATGTTTATAAGAGCAGTTGCCACTGTAATTTGCATTGTTATTATTCATGCTCTTTTACAAAAAAAAAATTATAACATCATATCATGCATTGTGGAAGGATCCAAAGACTGTGAGGCACTTAACTTTTTTCATTTTCAAATATTTTTTTCTTCTCGGGTTGTGCCAAATAACTATCAGAGACCTAGTGAGAGTCATGACGTATGTGAACTTGCTCATTAACTGCTGAGAACTTCACTATTTCTAATCATCTTTTTAAGGCCTTATATACAAGCTAATATTAAAACCTAGATTTTAACATATTTTTATATGGTGCCCTTTCCACATGGCATATTTGCATCTTCTGAGCAATTGCTTCTTTAAGCTATTAAAGTGACATCCCTGTCTGCAGAATGAACAATCCATTAAGCTTTGGGACTAAAAAAAATTTTTAATATTCCTTTCCCTATTCAGTCTCAGGGTCAGTCTCTCCTCTAGCAGCATCTGAAACAAGAATGATTTTTTATTCTTCATGTTTGAACAATTGAGGTTTTTCCTGGAATTTAAACTAAATTAATGACTAATACCATCATCAATAAAACATCTTTCATCCCTCAGTTATTTGGTATTATTCTTTAAGGACAGTCATAAAGCTGCAAAGAGAGACAAAACACTTGATGGCTTTTAAACAAATGCTACCACATTTTAAACATGTGCATGTTTGCAAAAGCTCTAAGCCTCTATTGCTCAAACCACTTGTGGTTTCTCAGCACTTCTTTTTTGAATGATTGTGTCTTTATAAAATAAACATGTTTGAGACTAAATTACTTGTGTGTCTGTTGGGAATAATTATAAAATTAGCTCGTTCTAATTTACACTTGCAGGTTTTAAAAACATAACCGAATAGTATAGTGAGTCTCCTGGTGAAACCAAAGCCTGGCATGTCAAACATGGTTTAAATCACACAAATGGACTTTGATTTTCACAGTGCAGCAGTCTGATCTCTACAGCAGGCTTAGTGCTTTGGTTTTGACTTCTAATTCTCCAAATAAGTATTCTTTTTGTAGGTCTCTAGAGACATTCATTCAACATGCCAATAGGTTATGCAATATATTACACAAGTAATTAAATTCCAGACACAGAGCTGTGATTTTCAAAACATAGTATCTTCATGCCTGGTTAAAGCAGTTTGCAATATGCTGTTCATCCATAACACATAAAAGATCTCAGGTCACTGAATATCTCAGTGTCCCAAATAAGATGGACAGATGTGCTATGGTTCCAACTACATTACCTAGGAATGTATTTAAGGTCCAGTCAACACTATTCAGGAGCGCAACACATATTTTAACTGTGTCCTTCAGTCCAGCTGATTTCAGTGATCTAATGTATGGTTTTTTAGGAAGACAAATTATCACATTATCACAATGCTTCTATTGTACTACCTAGCACAGCATGTTACATTTTTATGCATTAGGTAGTCACAACTGCAGATAATCATTTCCAGGGAACTGCAAAGATCAGCTTATTTCTGAAGTGTTTTCTGTTACTCCTATAGACAAAACTGGTTGATGCAGTTAATATTCTCATACTAATATATGAGGCTTCCATTCAAATAGTCAGCAACAGCCAACTCTGGCAAAACAAAATCTTACTCAGCTTTCTCCTCTCTTGCTCTGGACTTGCCACCCAACATCTTTTCAACAGTGGATTTACAACTCCATGAATTCACAGGAGCTACATTTGTGATGAAAACTAGTCATTTCATATGATACCAAAGATGTGTTTCCACTCTCAGGGACTAGAACAACTTCTGCTATGCATCCTATAGCTTGCCTTTTTATTCAAGGCCAGAGGAGACGCAAAATGTACTTTCTGTACCAAGATAAGGTGGATTTGGTTTCTGTGTTTACATCCTCCTTTTGATCCCTCACAGCTGCAAAGGTTACATTACCCTGTCCTTGTCACCACAACTTGTTGTACATTATTTTAATCTTTTTATAAATACCTGAGCAGGGTTTTTTTTATTTTAATCACATCATAACTAATACTTTATCCAGCAGCTTTTCCATGTATAGTCTGTGGTTTCAGAGTTGTTCCACATTTCTCAAGCACTATGAAATCCCCTTCCTTTGTCTTAGGGACTTTTTAACCGTTTTTCTACCATTTCTGCCTCTTCTCTGCAATATAAATATATATCTCAACAGAATTGCATTCCCAGCCTTAACCAAACTTCAGTCCTGCCAGCTATAGTAGTAAATCATAACATCAACCCCTTCACTCCCTTTTCCTCCCCTACTAAAAAGAAAAAAGAAATAAAAAGCATTCTCCTGCCTTCCACGACACTTCCTGCCTCCCCAGCTCGGGAATACCTCTGCTTGTTCTTGTTACACACACACATGTATTATTAACACATGTATGTCTGCACATATGTGTGTGCACATATGTGCATATAGGCACATATACCTATATGCCTATGTATGAACCTATTTATTTACAGGATATTTATGTATATACGTTTGTACATTGAACATATCTATATACATGTATATTCTGTAGGTAGAAGAGAAACATCACACATTTTTAAGTGGTTGTTCAGGGTGCAAAGCACTACAACCTACAATGCCACTTTTTAACATCCTACACCACATATTTTCCCCAGTGCATTCTCAGAAGTTGATTCCTTCTCTAATCCAATAAAAAAGTCAATAGTAAACAATGTATTTAAAAGCCTGAACTACACGTGGGGTATTTTACCAGCGTGGTTTTTCAAGTGCACTTGAGTTTACCTTCTGGCTATTCTAAAGAATGAGTAACTCGTTCTGGTCCATTCAACAATATCCACTTCTCCCTCAACCTCACTCTTCTGTACGACTCTCCTCTTAGACACAAAAACACCCTAGCTGCTATGTGAGAAAGAGGTGTATTTTAACCAGGTGCATTCCCTAGCATTTCTGTTTTACACTAATCAACTCCCCAAACTGAAAATGCCTCACCAGTAATCTCTGGACTACTAACATATAAAACAAGAAAGGTAACAAAATGTTCCCTTGCAGAATTTTCTATACAAATCAACGTTTCCCTGTTGTATTTGTTCAAAATTATAACATGCAGCAATAAACTGAAAGTCAAGAGAACAGTTATTCAAAGACAGTTCCTAGCCACAAAACTTCGCACACTTCACTGGCTCCACTGACTCCACTTCCAGCTCTATATGCTGCTAGAAACATAAATACCACTCATTTCTCCCCCTTCTATGGAAGAATAACAATAAATCTTTCCAAATGCAGCCAGTGGCTGTTTCAGAGACCTGGCTTTGTATTCAAATAATTAGATTGCAATCAATTAGTGGAAATATCCAAAATAAACAAGTCAAGACAACATCCAACTTCCTGGAAAGTTAACTTTCCCCAGCAAACCAAACATTTTAGCAGTATTAAAGCTCTGTTCTTATTTTAGGAAAACAGCAACTCTCCTTTCCTTGTTTCATTTACAATATAACGCTTATTCCTGCATTTTGTTTCCAAAAACATCACAAAGCAGGTCAAGCTCCTTGAGGCAAATATTATTTCTGGGGACAGCATTTACTTTCTGACACAGCTCTCTGTTCAGGGAAAAGACTGACCAGGGCACACACATGCTCAGTCATAAACCAGATACATATGAAAAGTGCTGCTGCCCCAAGGGGTCCTTGATTTTTAAAAAGGGTCAAGGAAGAAAGAATTAAGACATGCATAGGGAGGATTGTTGGCTTGAACTTGAACTATGCTGTAATGAAAAAAAATTACACTACTCATCATAACTGAGAGGGAAGATACAGGAATGTCGAAGGCCAGTTTCTGGCCTTCCACTCCCAAGGACCTGAGTGTTCCCTGCCTGAACTGGCAGCGCACTGGCATGTTTCTCAGCATGTTTTCAAAGGATCCATCCCACACTTACACACAATTTACAGACTTAAACTTTCTGTGTATAATGCAGAAGCATATAACATCAAAGATAAGGCTATATTAATCCTCAAGGGTGTTAGTTTTGGAGCAGGCTGTGGGTAGGAGGCAGGGAACAGTTAATTTTCTTCATGAAGTCTGCAGCCACTGAACAACTATTTAAGCTGAAGTAGTAGTTAGATATTGGGAAGCCTCAGAGCTTACAAACTACGACTTTTTTTCAGAGATACTGTTATTTGATCCTGCCTGTATAGCTCAAGTTCCTCCCACAGCTTCACACAAGCACTAATTCACACATCCAGAAACTGAATCTGCCGCTGTTTATGTTTGGGAATTTCTGTCATTAAGTGCAATCCTTAAACCCTGCTGGGTACTGATAAGCATGAACTCCGAGCTCTTCCACTCCCACAAAGTAACACAGAGCGAGGAAAGTGCTGCTGCTCTGTTTCTGCACCCAGGGGGGAGTACACACCACAGAGATTTCAGAGGTACTGGTTTTTTTTAGAGAAAGAAGTGCAGCAAGTCAAATCTAGCCTATTACATGTATCACTGAACAAGGTTTAACGAAGGCACCAGAAGCATGGAGCAACCTCTAAGAAGGAATAATTTCTGCTCAATTTTTAGAAAATACAAGAGTATGGTGTTTCACCAGAGGAGTAGGCTTTATACAGGCAACTGAGTCTCACAAGGATGGGAAGAAAATTATTTGACTGCAACTAGCAAGTTCACACAGTATATACTATTAATATTTAAGGCTATTACTTTACCTGAGTTCTCCAGTGCAGGAAAGAAATGGGGATGGGAGGGAAAAAAATCAGACTCAGTTAGATCCTAACTTGGTAAATTCTCATTTCCTTCAACATGGGTTTTGCCAGAATGAGATTAAGCCCAGGCCATATTAATTTATCTGTAAATTATTATTAATACATTTTCATGTATGTTAGCATAGCAATTTTTCACCCTGCATCTTTAGCAATCTAACACTGGAACACATTCCTTCACTAGGAGTCCACAACTCCTACAGCACATATATCACTTCAGCAAGAAAATTTCTTTCTCCTTTCATGGCTGAGAATTCTTCCAGCAACAATTTAACCCTGGAGATTGTATATGCCGAGGAAACTTTAAAAAATCACAGAATGTGAACATTTGAAATGATGGCCAATGGCTTCAAAAGTCACAAGGGGGAAGAACGACAGGACTACCAGGGTACGTTAGAAGGATTTTACAAAACTCAGGAGCATTTTTGGTATTAATTAATGGATAAGAGATCAAACCTAAAGTCTAAATTCTGAAAGAACATTTTAATACCAAAAATATTTTAACTGTGTTTTGCTAAGCGAGAAGGTGATGTAACTCTTAATGTCTACATATCCATACAGTCATAAGGGTATGAAGGTGACTATAGCTTTCTCCTTCCCTAAAGTAGTAGACTATATATAGTACAGTAAGCACTTGTAAATTCATAAAAACTCCATCCCTACATAGCACTGCTTTAAACTACTGATCAAGGAAGTTCTATAATACAAAGAAAACCTCAAAATAACTACATCAGCACAAAAACGCATAATTGATTTTTGGTCAATCTTCTGATTTCTCTTCAGCTCTGTTAAGAGTTGTCTTTTTCTTTCTTCTCTTTTCCAAACTATTTAACTTTCAAAAAGTAGACTTATGCCATGGTGTTCTTGATAATCTAAACATTAACATAAAACTGGAGCCTTCATTCTACAATCCTGTTAAATGCAACACTGAACAGGCCAAAAGTCGATCTGCAGATGTAGTTGCAGAATAGGTAGTGATCAGCTTGTGCTCATTAAAACACATTACCACTTTCAGTTACAGACTGCAGCCTCTTTCACAGAAGGAACTGGAAATAAACACATAGGAATTTCAGTCCCTTTGGACAGAAACTGAAACAGGCTTGTGTTCCCCACCTGCATTGCACTGCACGGCACAGAGGACACAGGATGGTCTATCTGCCACGTGTGCAGTAATTGTTAGTAATTGTCACATCAAACCTAACCACTTTTTTTCAAAATTTGTCAAATGGAATTATGAAAAGAGAGCTCTATGTAGATTTCTGCATCAAAAATTGTAATTAAGAGTTCAGCACTAAGCTGTATGTTATACTCCTAAATGTTTCTTGCAGGCTTTAATTCAACACTTGAATTTATAAAAAGTCAGACCTTTCAGCATAACATGAAGCAAGAATCATCAAGGAAGGCATATCTCTAAAAAGACTTCCAGAGTTTTAACCCCTTCTCAGTCTCATACTTCTGACAAACAGAAGTAGGATAGGTATTCGCAGCTTAATTTTGAACATGTTATCTCAATTAAAATAGATCTCAAGGCATTTCCCTCCTCACATCAACATCTGCACTCTCATGCGACAATACAGAGCAATGAAGACAGCAGCAGGCAAGCCTATACATTTTCTTTGAGGAGTGGCATGGAAAAAAAATCTCCCTGCTGTTTTTAAGAGCTCTTGCTGAGTGTGTGGAACCGTGATGCAGTGAACTTGGGCAGACCAGTTCAATGGCATATGGAAAATATCGCAAGTTCCAGCAGTAGAACAAATTAACAAATTGCTATCCACTTTGTCATGCTGATCTACAGGTATTTGCTTATCTTCAGAGTCTTATCTGATACATGAGATAGAATTACACATTCCATTCCCAATACAAGTTCGGTTATCACATATTGCACTTACTACAAAGCACAAAAAGTTTAAAAAAACCCCCACAAAATAAACAAACCCTCCATTGACAAACTTTCTATGAGCTCATAATAATGAACAGTGTCTTATCCTTATCAACAGATGCTGTCTCACCTTTACCAAGAAAAGCTGAAATGTCGCTTTCACCTATTCAGCTTCCACGAACAAAAGAAATTAACTCCACCCTGTGGACAAAGAACATTTTTTTAATGATTAGTGATATTCTGAAAGAAGGTTTAAATCATTACAAAATAATACAGACCTTCCAATTCTGGTATGATACTCAGGTAAAAATGCAATGCTATCTGAAAAAAAGCCCACTGATGGTATATAGCTAGTTATATATTTACTACCTTATTTCAACGAGTAACATGTAAATGCTCCTATGAACTGCAGTTCATTGACAGCAAAGTATTTAACAATAGTGTCTTATGAGGAAAATTACACTTTTATATATTAGGTCCACTGCCAAATAAAATGGTAATATTGCAACCCACTACACAATCTTCAGCCATACAGTTTTCCTTTACATCTTAACAGAGGCCCCAGAAGATTGAGATTATATGATAGACATTACTAAAAATAATTCTGGATGCCCTAATAATTTACATCTCTTACAAACTAAGGATCATCGCTCCTCCATGTCATAACAAACACACCAACTCAAGGACTTCCATGATGGGATTTGTATTAGAAGAGATGTCATATGTCTTAGGGTGAAAGCAACAGTCTCATAAGCAACAGAAAAATCAAAATTCATTTACCCTACAATATAACTATAAAAGCTTTACTGTAGTCCTCAGCAAGAGCAGCTTCAGTCAGCTGCAGAGGACTGAAGAAAAGGCTGAAAAATTAATCATAGAGGCCAGAAGCAAAAGAGAAAAGGAAGATAGAACAACAGCTGCAGAAGGATGATGATGATGGTGAAAGCTGCTGGAAAATTAATGCATTACATGCTCATGTTCTAAGGAAAAGAAATTTCATGCATTGAACAAAATGCACAAGAGCAGAGAGGTAAGGAGAAACAGGAGGACCTGAGCCTCACTGCCTTTGCTCTTTAATGAACTACTCCATTATTACACTAATTTAATATCTAAATTATTCATTTAGATAGCTTCCCAAAATCTTTATAATCATAGAATCATTTAGGTTGGAAAAAGACCTTTAAGATCACTGAGTCCAACCATAAATGTCAGTGCTTATCTTATCTAAAGTAGTTTTACATGTATCAACACCAATTCAAGAATTGTGGAATGGTTCCCTTTCATTCCTATCCCAAACAGTGGCCAAATACTTATCATTTTCTTCACAATACTGGAACCTAGAAATTACCTAGAAATTTTGCAAGGGCACGAATACAGCTGACTTGATGAAAATGGCCTAATTCAAGTGGTTGTCTTAGTTCCTGCAGCAGGTTAGTCATTCTACAGTTTTTATAACCTGTTGTTTGAAAAGAAAGATTAATGGATTTTGTTATTAAAGAAAATAACTTGATCTTAAGTCGGTACACCCTACAAGTGAATGTCCCCAATAATCATCACAGTACAGCCTCTCCTCCTAGAAACAATAATTTCCATTTACAGCCTTCAAGCATATGATTTCACTTATTTTTAAAGGTTTCCTTAAAAGAAGAATTTTCCCATGCTAAAACAATATTAAATGCACAAACGGTGATACATTTCACTAGAGACAGACAAGGCAGGTCTCTCTTCCCTAACCATAACACTCCAGGTAAGCTTCCAGCTTCTAAAAGACATGTTGTCCTATTTGAAAATGCTTTCCACTCTTCTCCTTAATTGACTTAAGTTTTTCTAATTGCAGTCAACAGAAGTTGCTTAACAAACAAATGTTTCAGATGGCATTTGACCAAATGCTAGCTCTATGGGCTGGGTTAAAAATATAAAGACTTTCCTTCATTTTATTCTCAGAAAGACAGAAAAGTCAAGAAGGAGTAAAAAAAAATCCCTAAAAAGCAAGCAGTACAATTTATGCTGTGCTTTATCAGACCAATATAGCTGTGATTTGACATCCATGTGTCTGACCTCAGAACTGGTACATAACCAATACAGGAGCCAAAGATGTCAATGCCCATAAAAACATGAAGAGGATTCAGTTAGTATTCACTCTAAATTGCATAGAAAACATTTGTAATTGTGAGCTAATTTATTTTTCCTCTTAAACCCTGCAAGAATAGAGACAGAGAATTGAACTTAACTCTGGCAAGTAAGCTGATATTATGACAATAAAAAGTTGAGAAACAGTAAAGGAACCATAAAAATGTCCTGTTTCATAAGATAAGGAAGCTTTTTGCTACAATTTACATTTGTTTTGACTTCCTAAATGAAGCTAAACTGTATTTTCATCATTCTTTCACAGCTCTTTCAAAAGGAGAAACCACTCTGACAACCCGAGAACCAAAGGCCTTCAGCCACTGACAGGAAAGTGCCCTTTCCCCCCCTGCCATCTGTCAGCCTTACAGGCAAATGCTGAGAGAGAAGCACAGATTGGAATAATTACACAGAATTACACAGTTTGGGGATAATTAAACACATTACTCAGCATCAATAGTATTTAAAATCTATAGAGAAAATTAATAGATGCCATCAGAAAATTTCTAAGGGAGAGAGATTATAGAAAAGTGCTACAGCATGAGGAATACAAGATTTCATACAGCCTCCATGGAGGGGGGAAAGAATGGAAAAGTCTATGAGAATTTTTTTGTTACATGTGAACATAACATATAGAAATATATGGTTTCATTGTAGAAATCTAGATAATTCTTCTGGACATCAGTTTTCATCGGTGGCTTCAGTTCTCAAATTACCCAACATTAACGATAGAATGAAATAGAAACGCATTTGCAGTTGTCTGTCCCTGCCAGTTTTATCAGGGAGAATTAGAACTGCAATAGAGACAAGAAAGTGACTGGGCACAACAATCTAATTACAAATAGACACAAAAAGAATTTATCTTAATCTAAATCAATTCCTCCCCTCCTATAAGACTACATGATTTCATAAGACAGAGTCACATAAAATAGCACTTTTACTAACATTGGGGCAATTGGAAGTTTGTGGTTTTATAGTGGCATAGCAGTGAGACAAGCAAAGGCTCTAAATGAAAAAAAAAAAAAAACACCAACAAAACCAATAGAAGATCTAGCAAAACACTGAACTGACAAGGATCTTCAGCTGCAGAGAACCGAGTCTTTGGAAGGACATGATTTTAGCAGGAAGGTGGCAGTGTCCACTGTGACCAGTGACAACTGTGAAGTCTTCTATTCCCCACACACACTCAAACACCAGGGGAAATGCCAGCACATAGACAGTAAGATCCTGATAATCTGCCACCTTAAATATAATTCACAGATATGGCTAAACTCTTCTCTGTAAGTTTCCTAGCTTTCCTATGGCTGCCAGTGTTTAGGTTATTAGGACAAACACAAGGCCCTTTCTTACAACATTCTTAGAGAATACAGCTTTGCTGTGCAATGCAGGCTCATTTATTTTGATACATTTCTTATTATTTCCTATTTGCAGTAGTTATTGTGCTGCAAATTAGTGCCATCCGAGAGATTCTCCAAGGTGCAGGCACTAGAGGAACCACAGGTGATCTCCTGTGCAATGAAGCCCTTGTCTTGCTCACACTTTACCACATCCTCCCATAATATGCCCTCCCTGCCTACGGCTCCATGCCATTCAGGCACTCACACACTGAGCCTTCTTTGCTCATTTGTTAATATGACAAGCACCTATCTAAACAGAGACTATGAAACATGATCCATCTGTTTTCAACTGAAATCCACCAAAAAAAAAAGACATTTCAGACTGTGTTTTGAAATAATACGCTCAAATATTTTCTTAGTACGAAAAGAATAAACTCTGCCCTTCCACCCTGGAAAGTCTATGCAAAGATAAGGAACATGGGACATTTGGCTTCTGTATTTGCTGCGACTATTTCCATGGCACACAAGTACCACAAATCAGAGGCTCAAGGAGTAAAGCTTAGCTCATAATTCATGAGACTAGGTCAGAGTTATCCCAGGATTAATGAGATACAATACAACCATAAGACAAGGGCCCTCATTGCTTGATATTATAATAGATTCTGAGTTTCAGGTTTTTTTAGGTTTTGGGGAAAGTTGTTAGTTTGTTCACTTTTTTTTTTTTTGTTTTACTTTGTTTTTCAAATGCATAAGTCTTTGATATTTAAAAGTCCGATAAACAGCGTCAATATATCATTAATAATCCACTCAGCTTCAGAGGATTTTACTGCTTCCCTATCAGCAGAAATTCAGTAACACTGTATGCATTACCACTTATTTCAGAAAAGAAACCTAGCAATGAAACATATGTAATCACTCAAAACAAAGTAAACTTTTAAAGATTTTGAACAAAGGTCGAGTACAAACAAAATGTGATGGTATAAATATCCCTTAAGTTTAGGTGGCTCTATTGAGACTTATCAGACTTGTCAATATTAGAATACTGTATTCTAGGCAGTCATGAAATTAATACTTGAGATATTCTAGTTTTGTTTTCAACTCCAAAGCTGAGGAGAAACGGCACTACAGAAATCATGTGTGTTGACATTATGAGTCATCTATTTATGCATTTTAAAGTAACTACCACTATTAGTTTGAGGCATGTAAGTTTAAAGGAAGAGTCCAAAAATACATTTCAAAGGACTAAGATTAAGAATATAACTTTGGCTTCCACCTACACTTAGCAACTGGAAATTAATTTCCAGCCTCAGGCACAGACTGGATCCAAGGACCTATTTTGTTCTCTACACACAAACGGGCTGGCACTGTTGGTAGAAATGCTGAGGAACAGCTGGTTGCCATTAGCCTGCTTCACTTTTCTGCAATGGGTGCTTGTGCAAGACTGGTTGCTCAATTCTCATACCTAGCTGAGGACATGCAGCATTCAGGTGATCCTCACAGAGACACTGAGGGCAATACAATCTCTACTTCCCACAGCTGGCATGCAGTGAGCAAGGAGGATTGCCGGGACAGTGGTCCAAAGAGAAACTGTAAACCCAGCTCCCTTCTCCTTACTGAGTGCACACAGTGCACATCATAATGTGTCATCCACCTGAAATAGTCTCCTAATGAACCCTCTTCTCAGATTAATCTGTAATTCAGTGTTGATATGGTAGGCCACAACCATGGAATGCCTATTAAAACAGAAAAATATTTATCCAATTGAGCATCTAATTCTGGGTGTGACTCCATAAATTTGAAACCTTCCACTGAAACAATAGGATTATCACTGCAGTAAAATACATTCCAATGTGAAAAAATATCTATAATGGGACAAGATTACTAATAGAAGTTACAACAATTCAATTTTTATTTTCCCTTTTTAAATAAGGCTAACAATATAATTAGACAGTGAGAAACACTCAGAGAAGTGAGAATTGAGTTCAAGCTGGTTCAGTGAAAAACAAGGAAGCCAGAATATCAGCATAAAAATCAGAGAAAACTCTAAAGTAATCCTTATTTACTACATGATGTGCTGTTACTATTTTAAACAAGGAACAAGAACCCTTCTCTCCTATTTTCAAACGTCATACGCATCTCTGCATTTTGCATTAAAAAGACCACCACATACTGTAAATACAGTGTGATGAACTGCAGGTGGGGGCACACAACAGAGTCACAGACGTGCTTTCTGAAAGGACACAACCACATTCCCACATAAGCTACAAGGGAAATGTCAGCCAGATCTCCTCCACTTATGAAGAGACTTCATTGCCTTGAAAGGAGAGAAAAAGAAAGGGGACTTTCCATTGCAACTTCAAATATGGCATATTTCAATTTCAAACTGGATGGCCGAAACCAAATGAACACACATGTGAAAACTGGTAACTCAACAAATACTGCTTGCTCAATGAAATCTCGTAACAACAGTAAAATATTGAAGTAAAAAGCCATTTGTGAACCAAATGGTTCAAAAAACGTACCTTACTACAGCAAGTTATGAATTCACTGCAGTAGAAAGCAATTTGTGAATTGAATCTTAGAGCATATTTCCTTTAGCTTTTGTTTACTTCAGAGTTGAATGTTCTTAAACTAAATAGGCAGCATAGTAAATAACAATCATAGGGTTTGTGTGTACTTATATTGTGTATGTGTAAATATATATCTAAAAGTTGTATGAGTATTGGGAATGATTAAAAGCCTAATGCCACAGAAATATATCATAGGCATGAAGAGTGTGTAACAGTACTCCTGAATTATTAAGGGTCAGAAGGTCAGCCCACATATGCAGACCTCTCCTCAACACAAGGTTACCACAGTGACCTCTTCAGAACTGCTTCCTCCTGGCGTATTTTTTGCCTATCTCTGCTCCAGGTTTTCCACGTACTTGAAATTCCACAGATGGTCCCCATCACCCCCAAAGAAATGCTCTTTCCAGATGAATTCCCCAGAACACAACTTCATTTCTTTGACAGCAGAGGGATATTTTCCAGAAATTCATGATTCCCAAAAGCACAACAACTGGCTAATATTTAATCATTCCATGATCTTAGAAAATCTGGTAGAAGTATAAAAACATTTCAGAAGGCACTGATGTTCCAATAAACATTGGAAGCTCTCTGACCAGCATTTGATAACTGTACGTTAAAGGATCTGCATGTCCCTTCTCATAATTTCAATATAAATTGTATATTCGTAATAAAGCCTATGCTAATGTAACGCTTTTCAAGTTTTAGTCAACTATTTTAGACACAGTAAACATGGTATTCTAATGTCCTTTGATAAACACACAGAACAATCAATAGTTCAATACTGCAGTCTCTCCCTTCCTTTACTATTTTGATGTTAATGATTTCCTAGGTTGATTTTCCTTCAACCACAGCCTCTGTGTTTCTCAAAGTTCCTTAAAGATTACTTATGTAACAAAAGACATTATGACATAAAAGGAAAGATATTCTGGTGTTTAATTTCCCAGCTGAAGTGTCACAGCTCAACACACAGAGCTGTGCCTATAAACACTCTTCATGCCATCACAATATGACACGATGCATACACATACAACCTTCAGCAAAATAATCCACATTTATCACAGAATATTTGCATTCAGATTCCATGTTTAGCAGTCCTTTTCCAGGATTTCTCCTTGTATCTCTGGTAAAATGCTGGCATTGTACATCCATTCTACACAAGGAACAAAATACAGATTTTGTCCTTAAAAGAAACTTGGTTTAATTACTTACAGAATCATTATTGTAATGAAGTAAGTTGTCTGTGTGCAGAGAGGATACATAAATCTCATACATTCCAAGCGAACTTACTGAGAATGTTTATCAGGAAAGACATGAGAAACCCTGTAACTCAAGATGATACAGAAACGTATATAAAGAAAATCTTTAATTTCCTACATTAGTATAATACTTTAAGGGGAAGTCATCAAAAAGAGGTAAACATAAATAGAATGAGAATAAAGGAAATCTTGATTTAATAACTGATGTTTAATCTCCTTTGCATTTATACTTCATTGACCTTAAAAAAAAAAAATCTCATTTTCACTGCCTTGTGTAACCACTGAAGCCAACATTAACCCTAAACCAAATTAAAACAGGATTTAAAGGTAGTGAAATAGCTCACTAAAGATTTCTTATGTGAGGAGTAAAATGCATTTACCCAAATGCTCTTTGATTCAAAATGAAGTCGCTGAAAAAAGAATTTTCCACGAGAAAGGTTTGTTCTAATTGTGGGTCAGATTTTTAAAGGCTTCAGTTCACTGTCCCAAAGCTTTTCCAGGATCTTCACAGAAGATGAGTATCATCATCTGTACCTTAAAATAGGATTTTGTCGAACAACCAAAAAACCAATAATGAATATATTAAGCTGGCACCTGGTGAGATTTTTAAATGAGCTATGGTGAGCTTCTGCTCCTTGGTAACACCACTACACATTCCTACTCACCTGAGTTAAGACCTTAAATGCTGTAGCTCATAGAGGCTACAGAAGGAGGGCTGTGAACTGTTCATCAAAAGTAACCCAACAAAAACTCCTTCCACACCAGTGAAGTCTGGTATAAACCTGCCTGGTCACTCTCAAAGTATTATCCACCAAGGTAAGTTGATTTCAAGCTTTCCTCTAATTCTAAATTTAAGTTTTCTGTAAACGATTCAGTTTCTGAACACTGAGATGGTAACCATTCAACACTTTCCTCAAGGATCAAAATTCAAGTTGCCTCAATGCCAGTGCATCACTCTCTTCTTAAAGAAACACACCAGATCAAACTTTAAAATTGAATGTTATACGTGAAAATATATTAGAATTACCACTAATATTGAATCTTTAAATAAGATTAAATGTTTTACTTTTGCTGTACCACTCCTCATATTTACAGGCTTTTTATTTTTATCTTTTCAAACAATTTTGGCAATGCAGACAGTTAAGTGATTTTTCTTAGTTTTCATTGTAGCTGACTCAGGCCTAATTTCAAACGTCTGCAAAATATATTTGATGTCTGGACTACTAATCCACAGAGGTTTCTTTTCCAGCTTGTTTCCTTGGAAGGTGATGGAATCAATTCTATTACTGTTATTTTCTGAAAAAAATTGATAGAAGTTCAAACACTACTGTTTTGTTTTAAATAGAGCCAGCCTTTGAAATTCAACTACCTGCCAGTGGTCTAAAATGCCTTTTTAAGCAGTTCACATAACATAGCAAGTAATAAACATAAGGCAAAACTTTAGCAACTATGAAGATAGGAAAACACCCACATACAGCCTGTTTTAACCTACACATACAATATAAATCAAGCATAAGGTAACAGTAGCTTAACTAATTCTATTAATCTCTATGAGTAAGCGTTTCATTTGGCCATTTTCACATCCTGTAATTATTCCTGAGGAAACACAGGTTAAAGGTTCAACTAGCACTTAAAATGTCTCCTAAAGCATAATTATACATACAAGACCTAGCCTGTGGGTAAAATTGGAAAACCTACAACACAAAGCATTTATTTTTCCTAAACAAACTGCTGAGTCCAATTATTACAATAATTTTTTATTATTGTTATTAATACTCAGTTCTGTCCAAAGTGTATCTCAAAAGTAAAAGCCATCTAGAACCTGCAAAATGTTGGGCTATGAAACATTAGTATTCAGCTCCTTCTTCAAGTTCATTCAAAGGAATGAATCATAAAAGCATAGTCACAGTTGTCAATTGCCCCATGTTCTGTAGGGGATCACTGCAAGGGCACAGGCCTCAAAAACAGCCCTGTTTGTTTAATGGTAAAATATGGTTTCAAAAACACAAAACCCCTACTTGCTTTCTCGTGGCCTGTTTTTGAAACAAAAACTGATTTTCAAAGATGGAAAGAGGCCACAAACTGTGCACCTCGTGATGTACCTATTTATCTAAACTATGCTCTTAGGGAAGAAAAACAAGGCAGAACAAAACCAAACAAAAAACCAAACAATTCCATAAATTGAAATTGCCTGGCATACAGTGGGAAAAGGCTGAGAAGAGGTGAGCATTCAAAACAGGCAGGAATTCAAGTCAAGTAGACAATATACTACAAGAGAATCTTGCAACTCTTATCTACAGAGTCTGTTAATCTCCTTCTTTCCATTAAATATGCATAATGAATGCATAATGAGTACACATTAATTTGAAACAAAAATCTTCAATTGTGTTAATTTGCCACTGGCAATTTACAAGGCACATAAATTAAAGGCTATTTGCCATTATAAACACGGCTCTGATTTTGTTCAGGTATGGCCTCTAAATTATTGGATATGAAAACATCAATAGAAGGTGTTCATAATGAAGTTTGTAAGCACCATTCCAAACTTTATGCACTGGCAAACAACAACCTCACTACTTATTTCAACTGGTGCAATTAATGGAATCTGGCAAGCAAGTTCCAATGTTTTAGTTTAAAATAAAAAAAACCCTCAACTTAAAAAACTCATGAAAGGAATGGTAGTGTTAAAAACATTCTCAAATTTGTAAATACTAGAATTAAGGATGCTCATGAAGAATGAATTCAAAGCTCTTATTCAGTGCAATGGCTTTGCTCAATATTAAAAAGCAAGCCATGTATGCAACCAAGGGGAAAAAACCCAAACCCAACAAATCAAAAAACCCTAAACCAAAGAGTAATGCTCCTGTGACCATCCTGTTTTAGATGATGCAAAAGTCTACAAAATCACTGTATCACCTCATATAAAAAGATTATATAAAAACATGGAAAGGGGAGTTTCAAAAGATAATACATAGCTCCTATAGTGTCAAGCTGAAACCTAAATACAAAGGAAAATGACCATATTATATATTAAGAATTTTGGTTTACATAGTTTTCCATTATTTGTTTTTTAAAAACATTCCACAGTTTTACTATAAAACCCCAAAACCACCCTAACTAGTTTTGACATATTTTTAGAGTTCTCCCAATGTTTTCCTTTCCTTCGCAATTTTTCTTCAGGCTTGCATTAACATCTCACTCACCAACACAGATGGCTAATGGAGCTGTTTAGTTATCTGCCAAAGGTGCCAAGTACTAAAATGCAGGCAATAGAACAAAGGCCAAAATGTTTTATGTTTTAGACACTCATCCCTAACTGTTTTGACCTTGCAACATTCAGACATACAGTAAGATCAGAGAGCATCTTGAAAGGAGTCCCCAAATATCTTCTACTAGGTAAAATATAATACTGTATGTATTTAGGAAGATACCTCTTTGCCACTAAAAATAATTTTCTGGTTATTTCCCACTCAACCCAGTTTATATGGATGCCATCAAGGGGATAGAGAGGGAATGGAAACGCAAAATGTTGTTTATCCCTTTTTAGTGTGAGGAAATGTTCATTGGTTTACAAAGCAGCAGGTAACTCCAAGGTCTGCCTGACTTTCAGCACTCTGAAATATCACAATCTTTATTCAAGGACTAACTGTGCTTACACAGTTCCTGTAATGTACAAGGGTCTGGGTTTTTTTGGTAACTCTTGGTATTCAGGTCTCCTTGTCCTACTTCTGTTTCCCCCAGAAAACTACTCACGAACAATGTAATACCAGCACAGCAACACAGCATGGGATCCTGTCCCAAACATGTATCTAGTTTCTCACTCCCTTCCTCTTCCTTCTTCCTTGTTCAGTGTCAACCACTGGAACAGGCTGCCCAGAGAAGTTGTGGATGCCCCATCACAAATGTTCAAGGCCAGGATGGATGGAGCTCTGAGCAACCCAATCTAGTGAAAGGTATCCCTGTCCATGGCAGAGGCACTGGAACTGGATGATCTCTGAAGTCACTTCCAATCCAGGCCATTCTATGATTCTACGATCTTAGTGACCCTCTAAATTGGAAATGGGAATTAACTCTCCGCATCAGTAATCCTTTCATTTTGATGGTAAAACTGGTGAAAGCACCGAGCTTCAATATTTTGCTTGGTGGCAGGGGTCAAGTTCTGTTGGTTTACAGCAGGAGCAAAAGAAACAGGTTGGCTTTAAACATCATATTTGCTCAAGGTAGGTTCAAAATTTCCCTTCCTCTTTCTACTCCAGTACTAGTGAGTTGCTGCACACCATGTAGAACAACATTACTGTTGCTGAACACTGGCAAGTCCATTGCAAGCATTCCCTGCTCACTTTTCCCTCTCGGTCAATGCAAGAGGAACTCCTGGGTCACACTGAAAGTTTGCAAGGCATTAGCTGAAGTCAATGCTGATAATGTGAAGTATTCAAGCATGCCAAACATGTCTCTTCTCAAGCATTAGTCACTTGATTCATCCAAAGATAAGATATATTTTTGAAGAGAGAAGCACATGGTAAAAAGAATTAAGACATTTGCATGGAATCAGAATGGATTCAGACATCTCTAGCAATGGACCTTATTCAGAATGCAAAGATTTTATAAATTGAGTGCTATTTTTTCTTAAAGCATAAGGCTTCTATAAAATTTGCGTAAGAAAAATAGTGGTCAATTGATACATGTGACTATCAGAAGTATGATTTTTAAAACTGAGAAAATGACTACCAGTTAGAAATAAACACGAATCAAAACAAAAACAATATGAGAATGTATGCATAGTCAAATGTAAATTCTTCTTTTCCTTGAAGGAAAGTATGACAGCATGCACCTGTTGTTTACAACCATTAATGAAAAGGTGCCAACACAAACTAACTTGTGAATTCTCTGTGCTGCTGAGTAGAAAGAAACTAAGTCCCTCATTCAGCAAGCACCTATGTTTGCTGGAACATGTCACCCACCTTGAAAGTTCAAAGGAATGTCTCACCCAAAATGAGCTGTCAGCCTACAATAACATTTCAACACTTGGGGCTAAAATGGGAACCTAAAAAAAAGCCACACCAACACTATATACCCTGTGAAGAAGTGTGATGTATACTTTCAGTTGGGGAATAAAGTTCCCTGTTATTTTTGTCACAGATGGTCTGTCATGGCTCTGTCACTGCCCACTACAGTAGCTATTGGCCACAGGATTTCTACAGCTGCAGTTGGAGGGCAAAGTTAAAAACTGATGGCTGTTCATTTCTAGAAGACACTCGACGCTTTGATGGTGAGGTGTGGCATTCTCTGTAAGACACAGCAGTTACTTCAGCTTTGCTGTACAAGGGTCCTACTTAGGAGGACAAGTATGAAACAGCACCAGTTTGTAATCCCTCATGTGCTATAATTATCTTCCTGAAGTACAGGGCTGTGTCAAAGGCTAGTGCTTGACCTATTTGTGCAATATGAAACAAAGAAATTAAACACCTGGGAATCAGCTATACAAGTTTCATTCTAATTTCAATAATTGACAGGAAAGAAAGGACGGGATGAGCAAATTAAACTCTTGCATTAATTATTAGTGCTTTGGAATCATAATTTTTTCTAGAAGATCAAACCTCAAACCCTAATCAGCGGTCATCACCAAACCATACAGAATTCCTCCAAGGCAAGAAAATCCCCTTGCTCTTCTCACCACAATCCCATTTGATCTAGCAATGGGTGCAAAACAACCCCGGCCTTCTGCAGCCAGTCTCCACACAAACCAGCGCTCAGTCCCCATCACTGACCAATTCTAGCAGCCCAAACGCTGCGCTTCCCTGCAGCACCCCTACTTACTGTGGCCACTCCTGATGTAAAGCTGAGAGCGTCTTTGGGCTCTAGAGCTTAATTAAGTATTAGAGCTTTCAAAACGCATCAGGTTGAGAAGGGCAAACAGAACTATGCTAGTTCTGTTCACTCTGCTTATCTTAAATCCCCTGATCACTATTAAGATACTTAGTATCTTTATATATATGGGTGTTTTTCAGACTTTTGTACAACATGCAATTACTAAAACCAGATTTCAGGAGGTGATTTTATGGATCCAATAAAAGCAAGCATCTGGTGTCTTCTTAGATTTCATTTTTCAGAAGAGACCTGCTTATCTCTAAGATTTGTTCTTTGCAGAACAGTTGCATATACGGTTTGATTTATGGAGTACCTTCCAGTTAGAGTGTTACCTCACCATACAGAGATGCAAACCCCGTGCATCTAAGCCTACAATCTTTTATTACACTCCTCTATAAAAAAATCAGGCCAGATACTGCTACATGGATAGGTCGCAGAGTTAGAGCAGGCACAACACCCTAACAGACTGTTTTTTTAAGATACAGAAATGAAGAAATTACAATAGCAGTGATGTTAGATAGCAATTAGTGATATTAACCAGTAAATTTAAGAATGGTTTACAACAGGCAAAACCACCCTTTCACTGCAGCTGGTAGTGAACATCTCTGTTGCTGAATGAGGCTGTGGTGTGAGACTGGGACTTAAAACACAGATTAGGTAAACCCAGAGCAAGAGGCTGGAATGCCATCTCTAGTACCCACAGCCCAATAGCAGCAGGTGCTGGGAAGGTCAGTGGGAAATGGATGCTGATGAGGCATTCTCCCTATGGCCCATCCTCCAGAATCACCACCAGGTTCCCAAGACAGTCCCATTCTTGTTCTGCCTGATCTTAGCAGTCATTATTGTTATTAGTTAATCAAAACATGACTTCCAGGCTGAAGTATGCAGTATTTGAGAGCAATTGGTTTGGGTTTGGCCACTTTTCAACACCTCCATGCAAAAAATTTCAATCTCACAAACACAAAAATCAAAACATTTTGATAATTCCTAATGCGTTACAAATTAATTTTAATTTTGTTTCCTTCTATTGTGTAAATGTAGAGAAATGGTCTCATGCATATAAATGACATAGAACTGTGAAATAAACACAAATACTTCTTTAAAACCTTGATTTTCCCTTGCCCTCATCTGTGAATGTTGCAGTGACAAAAGACTCAGTTGTGTACTTCAGCTAAAACATTCATAATACATTCCAGAACATATCATGGCATTAAGCATACTGTGTATCAAGCAAATAAATCAAAGGCATAATAATTTTTTAAGTACATTAATTATTATTTGTGGATAAGAATGAGTCTTCTGTGGCAAATGAAAGGATAATTTAGCTGCTGCTATTAGCTCACCTTCTGGTTGTAACTTCCAGATACCATTTCATATGATTTTAAATGACTGCCAATAACTTATTATTAATTTGACATATACACTTGTGCCATTAGCGACAATTTTGAGTTTTCACTCAGATGAACAAGGACTTTAATCTAATAATTACAAGACTAAATAGGCTACTAATACTAATTATTAAAGCAATTATTTGAATTAATATTAATATTTTAATAAATGCAATTATTGTAAGAGTAATTATTTGTACTAGTACCACTGAGCCGTGCAACTCACGAGGAGAGCCCTGATTTTGTGTTGTGCTAAATGATATATTTTTGGTGTACTTCTCACCTTTGTAATATTTTTTTCTAAAGACTGGAGATTCAATAGCTGAATTTGAAACATTTGGCTCCATTGTTTTTACTCACCTGGGTGAATAAATCCTGGCCCCACAGAGAACAAAATAATTATATTTCTTTAGTGTCAACTTCCTCTGTGATGCAGAAAGTCCTTTTTAAAATACTGCCAGGTACTAAAAACAGATTTAGCATTTTCTTAAAACAGGAAGACTTGTAGTAGGAGACGAGCTCCCCATTATCCATCTGTTTCGAGTTGGTTTTATTCATATTACCAAACTTTCCAGATGTCATGCTCTTCAACTTTTGTCCCTGCAGAACGATAAACCATGTTCCTCCTACAAGCTCTTTATATCTACCCTTTTATTTAAACATTACAAATAATTTTTGAATGAGAGATGTGTTAAATTCTTATTTTCTGTAGAGATTTCTGAGTCCAGCATTCACCAATTTCCTCTTGCAAACTACCTAGCAGAGAGAAAGGAAAGGATGGAGTGTGCTTGGTGCAGGGATGTGGGTGTTGGGGAGCAGCAGCGTGGGTTTAAGTCTGCTGGAAATAAAACTAGAGGTAGTTTTGCCTCCAGTGAGCCATATATATATTGAAAGGAGGAGAAGCAAAGAAGAAAACAAATGCCAGACCTGCAGGTGTGCTAACAAATTAAAACTGGAGCAGGAAAAGAAAAAAAACCTGCTATATCCTTTCAACCTCTGCCTCACCTCAGCAATCCCTATGATGTAACCTTCCTTCTAAGGAGAACTACAAGCAGTACATCTCACCCGTAAACAGGCAGTGAATGTCTACATAGGTTGGCATAACTTTGCTACTGCCCACAACCATTGTCAGTCATCACCTGTAACAAGAGTCCCATGACTTAAAAGATGGAGAAAAGAACTGGGTACTCACTTGAGCACAAACTGTAACTTGAAAACAGACATTATCTGCAACTACAAAGTGTGTTAGTTGCAAAAGTTTTCAACAATACATGGTACTATCTTCTGGTTTCTCAGAAAAGCATTGAAGAGACAGTTATTCAAATAAATAATTTGTGTTTCTCTACTTACGTGATTTCTCTCAGATGAGTTACTCTAATGCAATGGAAAAGAATACTTGTAAGGTTGTTGCATGGTCTGTATCAAAAAAGGCAGAATTATAAAATGTCTTCTTAAATTCCAAATGGTATTTTATCTCTGTACATGTTCCACTTGGTATTTTCTGTATCTAGTGAAAAAACTGTTCTTTCCTCCATGAACAACAGGAATTAGGTATCCAACCCTGTACCAAGAATTTAATCCTTCTGCTTTACTAGAAGAAAGCTGCTAGAATTGCTTGGTAACTGAAGTCCCAGAGTGAGTATTTTGCCTAAGCTGGTAAATTTTAAAAGTGTTATGGCAAACCAATGCTGTGGCAGGGGACCTGCAGTATCAGAAGTGGAAGAATTCATGCCAGAACTGCAGGTCCCCTGCCACACAATACTTGCAATCCACAGCAAGTTTGGGATCTGAGAGTTTGGGCCACAAGTCCTACACAGCTTCAAAAGTCATTTGTGGGCTGGTATTATCAACTCACAAAATTAAGAGAAATACACCTGGGTGGGATGACTTCTCAAAAGACCCTGCCATCCTACATAGATTTTGCTTCCCTGTAAGTCCAGTTTCTTCAGGTAGTTCCCCAACAATCACCTACACTTTTAGGGAGGAAAACAAAAAAAAGCAGACTTTTATAATCCAATCGGAGCTCATGGGTTTGGCATCTTCTGAGCTTTTATCCTGTGGACAAAACCCCCACAGCTGGCTCTGCAAGGGCTTAAGCCAGATTTCTTGCAGTTAAAAGTGTTTTCCTGCAACAACCCTGCACTGGAGTGAATTATCTTGAGCTGTTTTTTCTCCTTGCATATTTTTCTCCCACACTTTCTTATTAAACTAAGTATCTAGCACACACATACACTATCTCATGTATACACGGTATGCTATGTATACTGACAGTATACATATATGTAAAGCATACATACAGTAACTACACTATTTGCTACATGGCAAGCAGACTGCATGAGTGGCCCTAGAAGAATTTGGCCCCATCACAGTAACTTCTCTCTGATTTGCTCCAGCAGTACCAGGACAGATGATGAACTCTCTATTTACAGGAGATAAAGACCCAGATCTTGGTCTTTCTTACCACTCAAAGAGTGAGAGTTTTTCCCCTATCAGTAACAAGAGCTCTCTAAACCAATGCATGCTTGCTTTGGAAGTTGGGGAGGTGGGGGGAGAGAAAAGTGGGACACAACAAGACCAGAAAATGATTGTTAATACAAAGGACACCCTGCAGTCAATTTAGACCATTGTAGCTCCATTCTACACTTGTTAAACCTTTTCACTGAACCTTATTAGAAACAGTGCTTGCCCAGCCGAGATGGGAATTAGGGAGTTTCTGCAGTGCACTCACACCACGATGAGTTGTACTAGAGCAACTATGTGCTGAAGTGTTTTCTAGGGCCTTTAATATAAAGCAACTCACTTTACAGGTCAATGCTCTGGCAAGCTTGCTTCTTGGCGAGACTTGCAGCTTCCACAGTGGCAGAGTGAAGTAGCCACAGCTGTACCAGATGTACATTTAATGCCGAGCACAGGCTCCCAGCAGTTTAAATAATATGAGTTCAGTGTAGCAGTCAAGATTACACATTAAGCAACCATGAGCAAAACAGGAGCAATTAGAGAACAGCTTGGGAGTGCTCAAATGTGTAACCAGATACTCTCACAGCCAATACATATCAATACAGCATATAAAAACATGGTCAAGAACCACAGCTCTTTCCCTCTGAGTGTTACAGTTGGGTGGTCTTGCAATGAAAAGTACGTGTTAAATCACATCTTGTCCACCCATAAAGAGACCCAGCCATAAACCGGCTCCTGACGCTTAGAAATAAAAAGTGCTCCAATCAATGCTGCCAGTAATTTGAGTTACCCTGAAGAGGACATTTCTGGACAGGGCGATGGCTGACCACGGCTTTTCATAGGAAAGCAGTGCTGGAGGGGACCTCCTAAATGCTGGATCTAACGCACAATTTCCTCCTTTTACACCAAAAGCTCTCTCTACGTAATTGTGAATGCTCTATACCTACACATCTATACCTTGACAGCTGCTTTGCTAATAACACCGCACATTTTCTGCTACTCCTGAGCCCGTCAGGGAATACAAGGCACTACTAGAAAGTGAACTACTGCAACAAGAACTGCAAAACACCATGCCATGAGAAAAGAAACCACACTAATTCACAGGTCCTAAAGATGAGAAGGATGAGATGAGGACAAATATATTTACACATAGGCATAATTCCTGACTGATGAAGAACACTGTTGAACAGAATGAGTAGGTACAGTGTAGAAGTTCGGGGGTGTTTTTTTAAATTACATCCAGCACACAACCTGTGAAAAAGATAGATTTTCAGGGGGGAAACAAAATAAACAAACAAAAAACCCCAAACAAACAAAAACACAGATGGTTGAATATGTGAAGCAACTGCTTTCTAACACTGAGGAATAGCACAAAAAAGGCAGTATGGGAAAATCAGGCAAGGACTGGAAGACTGTACAGGAAGCTCGAAAGACTATAAAGGAGATGACAGCAAAACACAGAAGCACAGATATGAAATATGGGAAGCGTAGAAAGGAGACCAGAAGGACAGTAACATTTGTGATGGACTGGAACTTCAGACACATGAAAGGAAAAACTCCACATGCAAAATTTCAAGGCATCCATTTCTTTCTTCTATACTAAAGGAATGTCAAGAGGCAACAGATTGAACAAAAGTCAAAATTAGTTGAAAGACACAAAGGAAAATGACCATTCTTCTGCCAATTGACTCCTCACCCCACAATTTTAGATTTCTGGGAAATGTACATTACTTTTACTGTCAAATGGCTTGTCTTTTTTATGGCTTCTGGGGTAGTATTAATAGCCCAGTGAATTCTACAGGCAGTTTTAGAGAATGTTTACCAAGCTGCTTTCAAAATTTCTGGAGAATGTGAATTACCAAATACATGTTTTTAATTCAGAAACTTATAAAGTGCAGAAACTATATTTTCTTCTCTGAGATTAGTTACTGGACATGTAAATAAACACAGGCAATGTGACAGGAAAATTCAATAGAATTTAAGAACTGAAGTTAGGACTAGATAATTTACATCCCAGACCTGTGGAAACACTGGCATATGAAGCAGAAGGTGTTAAAGAAAATATTTTAATAGGTCTCTGATGCTGAGGGTGGTGTCATCTGATTGGAAAATAACAAATATAATACCCGTAACTTGAGAAATAAAAAATGCAGTCTGGGCAAAGAAAGCCCAGTTATTCTGAGCCCAACAGAATGCATGGCTTTAGGACAAGTACTCAGAGAGGAAAAAACTGTTGAAAAATGAAAATAAACAGGAATAAAGGTATCTGAATTAAAATAAAAAGAAGAATTTGTGACTAACGAGGTTTTTTTAAAGAGCATCTCTAATAGACATCTGGCCTTCAACGAAGCCTATGATAGCATGACATATAAGGAAATCTTTAGTGAACTCAAACTGAGGGGAAACGAAGTACATATTAGCAGTATGAACCAACTTACTAGCTTATAGAGTTTTAAAAAGAGAAAACAAGTACCATGCGGAGATTATTAGTGTACTCCTACAAATATTTGCTCAGAAAGCCATTTCATATAGTACTTTTACCAATTAACTTAGCAAGAAAAAAAATAAAACCCCAAAATCTGCACTACCTTATTAAAACCAGCTTACAGTGCAAAGTCAGGAAGATATGATCAGCACACAGAAGGACCATTTAGAATATCACACAGAATTTAATGAATAACTTTGAAATATGTGAACATGAAGTCCTGCAGCATAAAATGGAAGGCTAGGTGCACAGAAGCACCAGGAAATAAGCTATTTATCAACAGGAAAAGTTCAAGGAGGGAAAATACCTTGCTGACTATATTCATTGATAACAGATTGACTGTGACCTGCCAACATAACACACACACGTCAAAGGGAAATATGACCTGAAAATGTTTCAGGTGTTATGTGACCAACTGAGATAGGAAAGCACAAATGTCATACTTCAGGAACAGCATAAGAAAATCTGGCCATTCACGCTCCAGAAAACTGACTCAAACCAGTGGCAAAGGGGGATTTCCAGGGTGCTACAGGAGTGGAGAACCTCTCTCAAAGAAGACGACAAAACAAAACCAACCAACCAAAAAAAAAAAAACCCACCCTCCAAAAACACCACTATTGAGAAAAACTAGCCCAGCAAAACATATGGTGGGAGAATGACTTCCCTCTGCAAGTGTTAAAACACAAAAGACCCCAGAAAAAATTGGCTTGCTGTACCTGAACTTCCACAGGTGGTTGCTCAGACTAGGAACTTGCCTGTAGATACAAGTCTCACATTTGCTGAATTTCCACCTCATTCCATGCAAATCTTCAAAGATCTTACATTCCTCTTTACAGGGAATATGAATCCCACTGAAATTAACAAGAGTATGAAACTCAGAATCTAAATACCAGACACCCAAATATTAAGAATTCTAAAGGAATTCAGACATACAATTCTTAAAATATTTTGATTGGAATCCAGCATTCAGTTCTGTTAGGTCCAGTTAAATAACCAAGCAGGACTGAAGAAACAAGAACAAAAGCAGTCCTACCCCTACAAAAGAGGACTCAAATTTGTCTGCCCATGATGAAGGCTGAATGACTTCACTATCAGAAAGGAATATACCACAAGACTATTTGGCCACAAGAAACCCTTTAAGCAAAAAACCTCAAATAATTAAACAGAAAATATAACCCCAAATTTAAACTGGGTCCTTGAAGTGAAATGTGTACACTTCTAAAGACGACCTTCACAGGTGCTGAACAATCCCTCTGCAGTCAATTTTAGCTTCCTTCAACAGGAGGCTGATGCTGCCTCTACAAGCACTGCCCACTTGGGACAGCTGTGATCCATAAGGCAGGGTAAGAGTGCATTTAGACTCTATGAGCAGGCTCCATAACACCTGCCTATACCACAAGACCAGGAGCATATCCTTTGAGTAAGCAGACAGTCTAGTTCGACACATATCTCAACCTGTTTTAATCAGGGAAATTCTGCTCGTTTTAACTCTGCTGTTCATTTCGGGAAATTACTCAAACATTTTTTGCTGTTCATAGCCACAGGAGATTACTAATCCAATGTGTCCCTGTTTTCTTCCCCTAAACATACCCCATTTACAGCCATCAAAAGTACTGGCATAGCTTTAAGGGCAGCCTTGACCTGCATCAGGGATACTTTTAATAACACTGAAATTTTACAAATCTAGGATAAGCAGAACATTCCTTCAACATAGATATGCAGGATGTAAAGAATTTTTTTATATTTGCATAGAGAATTTTCCTTTCAATAGAAAATCTCTTGGGCTCCTATTTGGACTAAATAGAACTGAAAGCAGATTTGGCAAAGCAACTAACTGTTCTTCATAGCAAATGGAAAGTAAGAAAATACTTGTAATTCTTTTACTTCCTTCCAGCTCTTGTTCAAAACCAGCTTATTAAGTACTTTTGCAGTTGCCCCAAAAGGAAAAGTAATTTAAACAATAGATTTTAAAAGCCTCATTAAATATATAGTTCTCATAAATATTGTACCTTTGATGTGGTTTATTGGACTTTTTTTAAAACTCTCTGATGTCTACTCTTAAAAACAAACAAAACTTTTGAAATTATATATCAATACTTAAGATGGGAGAAAGTGCTTCCATACTTGCAGTTTCTAATAGATTTATATCCACCTAACAAACATCAGGAGTGAAATGAGACAAACATTAAGAATAATCTTCTTTAGGAAGACACACGGTCAGTGGATGAACCAGATAAAAGCAAAATAGAATAAAGAACACGATGGTCAAAGCAAATGAGAAGAGAATGGGGGTAAAATCCCCTAAGGTTTAATTTTCAAAGAGCTCAAGAAAATCCAAAATGTGAAAAGAGAGAATAAAAGAAACAGAAAACTTTAAAGATTGCCAAGTTCTGTCCTGCCAAGGATGTGTGCAAGATCCCTATTACACTCATTTCACTGACTTGAACTGACAAGTCCTTAGGCATCATACTGTAGGCACAATGTACCTGCCAAGTGTCAATGCTTCAGTGGAAAGGTGCTACTGGGCAGACATGGCACTGGTAAATTGGTGCCTCATCCTTAATACTAGCACCAATACAACAACGTGCTTGAGGAGAGTTGGGCTGGGTTATGGCATGCAGCTAAATACTGTAGGCTGAAGGAAAAACATATGTCCAGGAGTTAAGGCTAATTCTCAACCAGGGTTGAAGCAGATATTATGGAATGCACTCTTTTCTGATCACAAAACATGAAGGAAACCAATGTGGGGCGGAAAAAAAAAAAAGAAAAAAAGGCAAAAAGTATTCATTCTTCCCTTCAGCTCTGGAAGAATAAGGCCTTCAAATGGTTTCTTGTTAACGTCCCCAGTACGTGTTTGCTTTTTCCATGAATGCTCAGGATAAAGGAAGTATGTAGTGGTAACCAACCTGTAAATTTATATACTACTTGAGAGGAATTCCATCCATTCCTGCACTCTGGAAATTTCTGTAAGTACCAAATAGACCAGTTTGAACACTCATTTCATGTTCCCATATTCCTCCTATTGAAGGCAGGTCCTATTCACCAAGAGATCTGTTGCCAGTACCTTACCATTAGCAGGCTCTTCTGCTTGCACAAAGCTTCTTTCTGTGCAACCCTATGCGGATGACAGCCAAAGAACTGTGGTAAATTTCCACTATCTGTGGCATATTAGAATTTGGCTTCATAGAAGTTAATATTTATATCTTACATAAAGTGTCTCGTTTAACCTATATGCACTCAAATAATGGAGTGCAAGGTTTTTTTATATTTTAAGGTATATAAAAATGTATTGTTTAGTTGACAGTAAAATAAACTATCTTGTATAATCTCAAAGAAAAAGTTACCATAAAGGCTTTCTTGCAAAATTAAAAGGGGCATGTTTTCAGCAACACCGTGAAGTTTAATTAATCTTGAGAAAGAAGATATCAAAATTTATGTACAAAACAGCATAACCTGTGATACATAAATTTGCATTTGCTTGATCAGTTACACACTTCCAATGTGCATATACCAGTTATATTCAGGAACATTAGCTAATACCTTAGTAAATCTCTTAGTCATTTACTGATTACTTTTTTCCAAAGCAATCTAAAACTTGTTCTGCAGCTGAGTTCCTCCAGATAAATGCAAAATGCATCCAGAACAAAATTTAGTTCCTTCACTCTGAAACTACACAGCTAACTTCTGATTTGCTAGCCCTCGGATTCTCACTTAAAACAAAGCTAATAATTGCCATAAATTGTACTTTACATTTAGGTAACTAAAATATGTTATGTCCTTTTTCTAAGGCAGTACCATCCTTAACTTTAAAAAATGGAAATCTAAAGTATAAATCTAACTGTTCATACACGAACAAATATGTAAGGAATCCAATTCTGTCATAGCTATCCAGATTACTTAAATATATGCCTTTCTGTTCGCATTTCACAAAACGTTGTATCACAATTAGTATGCTGGACTTAGGGGTTTTTAGACTTAATTTGAAGGTAGGGGTCATGCTTCCTACCTGTGATGTACAGCACCTTGCTCCTTCTGGGACCTACCAGAAGGATGATGGGTTACCTGATGATGGGTTATTTCCCAGAGAATGACCATTGGTTCAGTTCACTGATTTTGGAACAAAAGCAGTTTGAAATTGAGCACTTTTCAACCCAAAGGCACATGACCCATCACAGTCCAGGAGGAAGGACACAACTAAGGAGTTTGAAGTACATTAGGTATGGTCCCTGAAAAATAAATGTTTCTACTACTCATGCATATTTAGAAGAGAAGTGAAAACATAAACAACAAAACGAGGTTCCTGCCTCCTCCTTTCAAAGGTATCCTTTCGGGTGGGGGGGAGGGGTGGGGAATAGGGAGAGGTAAAAAAAAAGAAGAAAGAAAAAAGACGAATCATCTTTTTGCTGTTTCTAGGGCATCTTTGAATAACTTTGATATTGGGACTGACTGGTGGTAAAACTCCATACTGGTCTGAGCTGGAAAGAGAGAGCAACCTACCCTGGGTCCCAGGAATCTTGCAACCCAGCCAAGCTAATATGATACATAGATGACATCTGATGAAAGCTTCAGGGAGCTGTTAACCCCTCCCATTTGGAAACCCTTCTTCTGCTGAGAGTTATGAAGACATAGGACATATGCCTTCATGACATGCCGTTTTTTCAGCATATCTCCCAAGCTGCACAACCCAGCACTGAGCAATGCCATCATGCCTCTACAGTGTTTCCCACCAAACTGCTCCTCAGAGGCTCACTTGTACCTCATTCTTCCATGCCATACAGCACAAGCAGACTTGCAGAATAAGTATGGGATAGGACCTAACCTCATTCTTCAAGAGCTGTCTGAAGTATCAAGAGGGTAAGGAGGGCTCCCCAGCCTGTGTAAGTACCTTCAGAAGCCACTGAACACGAAGAGTCAGGCTGAGTAGAAAACCAAGAGCAGTAAATCACTTCCAGCCACAGAGAAACATGGATTTGCAGTGCTTGAAGAGCACAATTAACCACCAAAACAAAGCTTCATTTTAAAAGCATTTGCATGTCAGAATAAATTGATGAGTCATTTTGATGCTCACAGAGATATTTGTGGATCAAAACTGGTCAAAACAATTCTGGCCTTTGTATAAACTCCCAGGAAGAACTGTAAATTTGGATTAGATTTAAATCACATTTATCACTCCTGTTTTAGCCAAGCATGAACAGCAACTAACTCTCCATTCACAGATTTTAGTATAGGAACTGCATGGGGGGAAAAAATGATTCAGTGATAATTGACAGTATTTTATTCCATATTGGTGTGCTTAACACACAACCTAAAGCTAAGTTTCTCAAATAATCCTTTATAACACTGAGATCCATAATAAACACATGCTAAAACAAAATAATTAGCAATCAACAAAACATTTGGGGGGTTTTAATTAACAATTTACAGTGCAGAAGAAACAGAAAATATGTTAGGCTTTCTTAAATGCTATTTAAGCATCTTCACAAACAAAGCATCTATAGCTTTTCTCAAAAAAATCATAAAAAGATAAATGAGAAACTCTTCACCAGTGGAAGAGCAGTTACACCACTTTGTGGGGAAAGTGTTATTGTACAGTAGCTCATATGCATGTAATAATTTTGAAATGTGCTGACATATCGCACGCTATACCAGACAAATGGCCTGGCTATTGCCTCGTACACTGAATGCTGGATTTGCTGAATGTAAACAGACATATCAGTGGTTCTATACCATGAGATCACAGAAGGTTGATGCTGGGAGTCTCAAGTGACTCGATTAATTTTGTCCACAGCCAAGCATAACACTGCTTTAGAACCTCACACTCTATCAAGGGAGAAATTCTAATTGGATCTAACAAAGGGCTCACTGCTTAGACACACATGTCAGAAAATAGTTTCCATATCACATAAACTGTACTGCTAAGGAGAATTATAAAAAGACATTTTCAGAGCTCTGGAATAATGACACATTATATTACACACATTGCTTTCAAGTATACTGCTTTCAGGGAAGTATCATGTAAATTATGAATAATGTATTTACTCCAGTAAGAGCAGGTATGGTGAATCAAGGCTGCATTCACACACAGTTACTCTTTCACTTCACTACAGGATCATTTACACTATAGCTCACTACAGGAAAGTGTGATGGAAGATGCTTCATGAGAATCTTAATATTATAATATCAGAATCTTAATATTTAATCTTCAAAATTGTGTACTAGAAAGGAAAAGAAAAATGGTGAAAAACAATGGAAAGCAATATGAGGGTGAAAAAAGCAAACACTTAAATTGTAGTAAAGGAAAAAATACATCTCCACATCCCACTAAAGTCCCTCTCTAGCTCCCACTTCTCTGTAACAAGGCATCTCAGTCTTCATAACTAGATGTGAACAATATCAGAATTACAAGTTGAGAGTACCACGCTACTATGAAACACACAACATTAATCCCATCAACCTTTCTTCACCAATCCATGTCTGGCTCTCTGCTCATGCATCTCTCCCATTTACTTTCCAAGTGGAATAAGTCTACCTGGGCATCCCCTCTGCTTCAGCAGTACAGGAGAGAAAGGTTGGCAAAGCAGAGCAAGGGAAAGAATCTCCCCCTTCTTACCTCCCCCCATCATTACCCAAAATATTCAACGTTGTCACAGTAGCCCATAATGTTAACACCATTTTTTCACAGGAGTACCAAGAAGGATTGGGAATTTCCAAACGCCAGTGACCAGAGAGGTTGTGGAGTCTCCCTCACGCGTTAACACTGACTTTGCCTGTCCCGCCTAACTTAGCAAAGAAAGCCTAAGAGGGCATTTGACTGCTGTCTACCACGATGTCAGCAGGAAGGCACAAATAACAGAGAGGAAAAAGCAGCATATATGCTAAGGGTAATGTCAAGCCCTGTGTTTGAAGCAGTTGTGATGCTGTTCAGATTAGAAATTAAAACAAAAGTCCTCACAACTCCACAGCTCAGCATCAGAAAGCACCCTTCACACAGGAGAAACAGAAAGCAGGCATTCAGTCTTTAAAAGAAGAAATGTGCTACTTCTACAAAAGGAATTGCAAAATAGATGAAAACGTAGAGAACTGGAAAGTGACCTAGGAATTCTCACGGATTTGCTGACAGGAAGGGCTCAGACAGAAGCCCATAGCACAAGAAGCTCCTCTAGGTAGCTTCTGCTGGAGCAGTCAGCTTCTAAAGCAGGATTCCTCAAGAGAAGAAGGAACTAATCTCAAATCCTTATTTTGGTGCTGGGGTCCCTAAACCCTCAAAAATGTTTATTTTAATCTCTGCATCTCAAACCATTCTTAAATAATAAATTAAAAAAAAAAAGAAAAAAAAAAGAAACAGGATAGGACAAACTGAACTATTTTCAGGACAGTCCATTTCCCTCCACTGACTATGGGGAAATGTTAAAGAATTAAAGTTAGTAACTGAGATGAACCCCACTAACCAATGCAATGACACAGAAAGAAGAAAATCAAATGGACAGGCCCAGTTTTCCCTGTGTGAATGGCCTGTTAGAAAACCTAGTAGGAAAAAAAGATAATAAACAAGGTCTTCACTGGCAGTTAAGGTGTGAGAGTCTTAGCTCCTAGCTAAATTATTCTACTTAGCAACCTGTCTTCAAGTGAATTACAAACTCACTCAATTTGTTTAAACTTCAGAGTACTAATTCCCAAATTCATGGGTGAACCACATTAACTAATAGCTCATAAATCATAATAATATTTTCAAAGTTGCTCACTTCTGTAGCCCTTAAACCAGACGATGTCATTTTTATTTTATACAAATATTCTTCACCAGAGCTGTCAAACCACCCAGGAGTGGAGCTGTGACTCACCCACACTGCTGAGCTTGTGGCTGCTTTCACCTGACTGCTCTGGTCTTGGAGGTGGGGGGTTGCAATGCTGAGTGAACCAAGGACTCCCCAGGAACGTCACACAAAGTGCTAAACCACTCCTATCAAATTTGCAAGTGGAAGTTGAATTATTTTGTCTAGGGGTTTCTTGGTTTGCTTTGAAATATAATGTTCAAACAAAGGTTTTCTTGGGCTTTGCAGACAGAGAGAGAGGTAAAGGGGTGGTAAGAGAAAGTTTTGGCTTGCCAAATGAAATTACGGTCCTATTAAACAAGCAAGTAACTAACAAGAGCCCAGTGACATAATAAAAACATCTTAGTTTTCTTCAGTAGATTAAAGGCAGTTCATACACGAACTCTGAAAAATACTAAAAGGAAAAAAAAAAAAATCAAGACACATCTCCACCCCTTAGTTTTAAATTCACAGTTAAAACCTAATTTTAAACTTTTTCACAGTTGATTTTTTTTAATAGACAAAAATCCTTTAGAAAATATCACAGAGAAAGGTAATATAAATATCAGTGCATGTTCTAAAGAAATAACTGAGCTGTGTTCAAGGCAACGTGGTAGCACTCAAACCAGCACCAACCTTTATTGAGTACTATACTCATTTCTCTCTTTGATACTCAGGTGTTATTTTTCATGTAAGTTGATGTAAACTTTGAAGTTCTGCACAAGATTTTGAAAGAAATATAGACTGTAACCAGCTGCTAGGTATGATTCTCTAGCTAGTGACTGCCATGCATATTATATATAGAAAGCATAAAAGAGAATAGGTTGAGCAATGTAAGCTGCCAACACGGAAACTCTTTGAAAACTTATACAAGATAAAAGCATCTGTAGTCTCAACACTTATGCTCTGTACTCCAGCACAATGATAAAAAACAGTGTCCACTGGAACAGCTGGAGTTCACTGAAGAGAGCAAAGCCAGAGTTTGAACACAATTTGCTCTGGATATGCTCAAGTTGTACAAGATACATTTTCACATCCACAATAACCGTCTTGTAACATCTAGTCCATTAGATGATCCATCTTTTTTTAAGGTTTGGAAACTACAAGACAAGAGAACTACGTTAAAAGGATGTTATCAAGTAGAAGGTAAGCCTGCAAGACAACACATCTGAAATGACGCAACAACAAAACTACTTTGCCTGTATGGGATACACTTGACATACAGCTACAAGTAAAGGTTGTATCTTTCGTCTCTTGTCTGCAGACTCTCATGGGGAATTTCTAGGTGCGTAAGGAGTACTGCCTGTTTGGCCGGTACTCACGGGCAGCCTGTGCACTCACAGCACCACTCAGGCTGAGTGAGCATCCCTATCTGCACCCATCCCGAGCCACAAGATGTGCCTTTGCTAAAATACTTCTCACATTCCCGAAACAGTCAGTGACAGGGATACAGCAGCTGATGCTAAATTAAATGCAACTTCTGCTCTGTGAAATGGACTAAAATCATGTCAGCTGTGTCAAAGTCCATGTATTTAGCAGATGTTAAACTACACACATAGAAAGGGATCACCCAAATCTGCTCCTTGCATAAACACCTTGCCCATAGACAAACTGCAGAGACATGATACATCAGATGAGCTCTACCATGCATATAGTGACACTAACTTAAAGTGACCAGTCACAACTACATGGAAATACAGAGGAGTGGGAATACAAACATACTACCAAAAAATATTTGAATATTTAAGGTAAATATCGAAGAATGCAACAGAAAAGCAATTTATCAAAATGACAAAAAAAATAGAATGGAATTGCTCTGGTTTACATATCTAACTTCTTTCCTTGCTCTTCAGACTGTTTTTAAACACTCATCCTGAACCATCTCATAAGGGAGAAAAGAGGAATTCGGTTAATATTGTTCTTAAAGTCATGCAGGAAAATTAATAACATTAAGGTCCAAAGTAAATGTCATTCCCACAGCTAACAAATTACAAAACCACAGCATAACCAGAGAAAATGAAAATTATTTTATAACTGCTGAGTGGAAATTGTGCTTTTATTAACTGTAATCCACAAACTGCTAGAGTTTTGCAGTTTAAAATCAGCAGACTTCAATACAGCCAAACAGAATTCTGTGGAAACGAGGTAAACATCTTCCTAAATGAGTTCTACCTGTACATAACCTACACCATTAAATACTGGAACACAGTCAGAAAGTCTCACAACCACTGAGCAGCACTAGCCTAGCACCTGACTCGACAGAAGCACAAAATCTTGGAGAATTCAGAGAGTAAGAACTAAAAGATGCCTATGGGCTGAAGAAGGGGATTTATGAGGGGTGATCAATAGCTGACTACATACCAGATGGAATAAAAGATGACATTAAGGTGTCAAAACAATGTCTTCAAGCAATCAAAAACACCTCACAAAAATAATTTGAGCATGCAAACCCCGTAACTGCTTAGGGAATGGAAAAAGGGTCTGAGGTTAATGGATATTCTTTAAAAACACAAGCTCGTCTCACACAATTACTCCTGATATTCCCAGTGAGGGCAAAGGTGGAGGAGGGAGAGCTTCACATGTCACAGTACTAGGTGACTCTTCTTTGGAGTGGGGGAGTTCTGCCTCTATCTCTGAGGCAGATTTAGGACATAGCAGAAAAAAGCAGAAGAAAGAGTTAATTTTTTTGAAAACAAAATTGTACATCTGTGGAATAATAAAATGAAGGCTCCTATCCCATTTTGGGAAAGTGTTGGAAGACAAGAGAATACACTGCAAGAATTTCTGGGTCATAAACAGGAAGGGTGCCTAGAATTATTCAGATTCTAAATTTTATTTTGTTTTAAAATGGGAAACTACAGAGTACTTTACCCATAGTGACAAAAAAAAATATTTTTTTTACACTGCTGCTTTTATTGCAAATCATTTCCATAGCTGCTGATATAAGAACTGTAGCTGGAAAAGCTGATTAACTGGAAATAACAAGACAAACGACACTGCACACTCTCAAAGTTGATAAAATTAACCAAGTAAGCTTGGGTAATTTTCGTATTTCCAGATTTTTTGGTCAAGCAGAATAGGACATTGGAAAATACACCATTGAACATACCCGACTGTAACAGGGAGGTATTTGACTATAACAATTAAGATGAGGTTAGACCTCCTTCGCATCAGCACTTTGAAGATGCTGAACAAGCACGGATGCTTGTTTCCCATGAGTTTAAAGTCATTTATTCATCATCATTTGAGTTTCTCTGTGTATTTTTTGGATAAAAACATATTTTATAAGTCTACAAAGAAACAATGACTTTCCAGTTTGTGATGTCATTTGCCTCTTTTGGCAGGGTCATTTTGAACTGAACAAAATCAGCTGTTGCTTTCATTTCAGACCTTTCATATCATCTACTGCAATTCCTTCCTTATAACTCATAAGCATAACGTCTGCAACTCCATCACATCAAGTACCCCTTCTGTCTGCTGCTGAACACAAGGGTAAGCTTCTAACTAATTGCTGCAGGCTCAGATTGAAGGATTAGACCTTAAATCTGAATAAACAAGTTTTGCCAAAGATCAATTAAACTGGGAGTTCTGTTAAATATTCAGTGTGAAAAATCTCAATGTATCAGTTTCTCCCAGTGTTCGTCACCTTCAAGTCCACCTTCTTTGAGTGACAGTAAGAAGGCAGCATCCCTTACACTTAAGTGGAAGCCTTAGGTGAACTCTGAAAGTCAAAATGGAATTCTGACGAGACAAGAGACATTCCCACACAGGCATATCTGATAGGTAAGGCAAAACGTTGTTTGCTAAAGTTCTCTCTAGATATATTTTTAAGCAAACACACTCTATTGCAGCCTTTTTCCTAAAAATATGAGATTTAAAATCCTCATCTTTGTCATTTACCATCTCTTTGGTTCTTGCCTTCAATAAATGTTGAACCATACAGCCCACACAAACTAAATCTTAACATAGGGGAATACTACAAAGACATAGAAAACCAAAGTTCTTCCATCCTAAATGCAGGACTGAGTCATGAGTTCCACAATCATGTCTTCTGCTTTGTGCTTATTGGCTTGCTAATGAGGCTTTAGGGAGCAGTCCATTTTAACACCAAAAAAGGCAGATTTTTTTTTTTTTTGCCAGAGAAGTAATTTAGTTAAAACTTTCTCAAGATCGTCACAGAAATAAAACTGGCTGTGAAGTACCAGTACTCTTATTTTTACATATTTAATTATGGTAATTTTGATTGAAGTATTTTTGTGGAATCTTACCCATGTGTACTATTTCAAAAAGATACGTCACATATTGGCAGTCTCCTGGTAATTGTTGCCAAGTACATTTTAGTGTAGCCTCTTGTTATATTTTCATGAACAAAGGACCTACTGGGAATGTACATCACTTACCTTATAGGGGTTATGGCAATCTAATCCCATTTTGGATTTCCTACATCAAATGATATGGTAAGCATCATGCTGGAGACAGTAAAAGGGTGGAAGGACAGAAAAAACTCTATGCTTGAATTCCATGTGTGGCATGATTCCCTAGACTTACCTGTCAAACCAGCTGAACTGCACATGGCAGTTGCTAGTGTACTACATCCACGTGATGAATTAACTAACTTGCCACTCTCACCTTGTGACTGTGAATTCTCAGTTCAAACTGGATCCCCCAACTTCCTTGGGAGGATCATAAATACACCAAGAGAGTAAAAAGAGATTATAACAAATGTCAGCTAGTTATTTGAACTGGGATCCTTTAGAGAGCTCCTGAGCACTGATGCCTCCAGCCAGAAAAATCAAGTGACCCAAAAAAATACTTTAAGCTGACTTATGCAGATCTGCAGTCATCTAGGCTTCAAAAAGACCAAGCAATACCATGCTTTATCAAAAAAAAAACTGAGGAAAAAAATTTGCTATACTCAATAAGTAATAAACACACCAATTTTGTTAGCCTGCTGGCCCCAACGTATGTTGACAACCACCTACAGAAAGTACACAATGGTTTCAAGAAGTGCTATTTTGAGAGCAAACTCCTCAAAGAAATGTTACAACCAGATGTTTAAAAGAAATTTTAAATCTTTTTAGACATGAAGAAAAAGAGTTCTGGGGGAAAAAAAATTACCATGCTCAGGCCAGACAGGAATTTGAGAAACTCTCAAGGTAAAGAGCCCAACATGATTTTTATTCTCACTAGTGTGAGGCCCTGTTTCCTGGACAATCATATCAGATGGACTCCCTGTGAAAAACAAACAATGCAACTTTAAAGATAAGACAGAGAATAACCACTTCAGGATGATTTATACCTACTGTAGTAACACTACTTTTTAAATGTTATGGCTCAAAAAATGAAGAAAGTTTATACGGGTGTAGTCCACAGGCTTTGCAAATGCCAGCTGATCAGTGAAACACAGAAATCACAGAATCTGCGTTTATGTGGAAAAACTCAGTAAAAGAAGCTCAGAGATGCAACTGAGGATCCAGCCCAAACATTACTTCCTAAAGCAGAACAAAAGGAAGTGCAGGTGCCTCAAAATCTTACTAGAATAGAAAAAAGACTGAGATAAAGCCCACAAGACTGTTGTGTGTGCCACTGGGGATTGCTTCTGTCTCAGACTACCTGAAGACTGCTTCAAAGAAAAGAGGCTTCTCTGCATTTTTCATAAAGATGCAGAACATATTATTTTTGCATAACATTTCTTTGACCTCAAACAATGGGCACAAGTGAATGCCATTGTTAGTTCTACTTTGCCAAAAGACAAAAGATTGCAGGTAACTGCTGCTGTGCAAGGACTAGTTTTGAGCATGCATGGCATAGCAGGAATTAGGAGGCACTCCCCACAATGATAATTCAGTCAGGAGCAGCAAGGCCAACTGATGCCAAGAAAAGTTTCACCACTGAGGTTGTGTGTACCATCTAGTCACATCCTCACACCACACCTCGAACGAGACCACCACGGGCACTAGTCCTGGGGTGTGGAAAGACCCCTTGCACATGAGCTGCCACATAATCTGGTCAGCACAAGATTGATTGAGATGCCAGCACATGCAGGATTCTGAAGAATAACGCAGAGTGGACCTATCACTCTGTAAGGATGGACAGAGACAGCACCAATGCCAAAACGTTTCTTGGAACTTCTGAAATCTGTATCAGCAAGCAACAATATGTGCATAGACTCAAATGCAGAGAACTAAGCAAGCCACAACTCTGCTAAAACACTCTTCTAAAACAAGAGTGTGTGGAAGAAGCATCTTCTGTTGTTTGACATTCACTCCTGGTACTTTTTATGCTCCTTACACTATATCTGTCATGCATTCACTGATGAGCAGGATTGTATTATTTGCATATGGTACACTTAAGAAAAAATCAAACTTATATTTATCACTGTGTTAATAACCTTTCTTGATTAATGAATGTGGAAAAGAGCTGTTATAAACAAGCATTTATCACCTGATTGGAAACTATTATCATTAAATGCCATGATTACTGAAGCTAAGGTAATATTCAACCAAAGTTTTCAAAGTATTCAAAGAAATATCTTCAATAAAAGCAGCTGAAAATTTTGAGACTGGCTTATTTGACAACAAGCACAGAAGTTGACTGTTTTTGTTCAGGGAAGAACATTGTGGAGAGAGGGAACTGGTGTGGTGATGTACAAAAGAGGTTAGCCTCTGGAAGAGAACTGAAATAGTACAGGAAGAAGGGGAGATAAAGTCACTTAAATGGAAATAGCATTTCCATTTATTACAGAAATAGCATAATAGCCTCCATCAATTCATTATTTCATTAATTAAATAGGCAGCCTATTCATTTTATTTCTCACTAGTCAATTAGTTATCATTTGCAACACCTTTTACAATATATTCTAATTATACTCACATGGTATACTTTTTAAAGGTATTTTGCAAGACATATCTGGTTTTTTTTATTTTTTTCAATTTCAATAATGTGGCTTGTCTCTTGGAGTGCTAATGCAACAAACCACAGTAAAATATTCAATCTAGATATATAAAAACTTAAAAAAACCTTATTTGAAAATGTATTTGCTCTAATAGTTTTACAAAAGAAACATGACAAAGAAATTACTGTCTTTAAATGTGGACACCTGTATTTTAGAAGTGCATGCAATACCCAGTACTGTAGCACAAAACTGCTCTTAGCAAAACAAAACTGTGCTCGCATCCCCTAAATTATACACATTCATAGCAATAAAAACCTTTGACTTTATCCCATCAGCTGTGGTGTGTTCTCCTGGCATTACAGAAGTCAGATAACTAGAGAAGGAGCAATCTTACAGAGGACCTCAATACCAGTTTTAACTGCAAACCCAGCTGTTTATCTCATTACAAATCTAAATCTTGGCCTGCACAGATTAGCAAAACTGATCCTTTACAGTTGAACAGACATTTAGCAGCTTTTCTGTTTCTATAGCTAACCTGTTTTCCTGCTTTTAAGGCAGAAGGAAAGGGTGAAGGTGGCAAAATTCTGTTAAAGTTGTACTTTTATCCACACCTGAGGACAATAAAGAAAATAAAAGTAGGGGCAAAGAGATCCTGATTTTACAGTCACTCACTTGGTTCCTTTGAAACTGGCTCACAGCATTTAAGGGTATGTGTGAAAGAGTTGAACGCATCAACGCACTAAGAAAGTCTCCGATATCATCCTTGCCTTCCTGTGCAACAGACCATCTGCTGGAAAATGGCATACCCACAGCCAAAAGCTGTGTGTGGGCTCCAGGAAAGAAACCAAAATGCAGCAAATCCCCAAGATTAATGACTTCACACATGCATTCCCTGTGTTGCAGCCCAGAGCTGTTTCCTCATCTCCCCCAAACCACACAGTACTGCTATGACTGCCACCATCACGGTTTCCTTCTTCATTCAGCAAAGAGCAACAGATCCAAGCCAAGAGTATTGCATAGAGTTCCTCGTGGTGGGATAAAAATCACGTTAATTACTCTCTTTCAGATACAAGGCCTTTCAAGAATATAGCCCCTGGACTGACACTTCACCTTAGATACCTTAGGGAAAATACAGAAGCGATGATGAGATTCAGAAAAGGTTGTTCTGTGCAGAAAGTTTCTCAACTTGTGACATGTATTTATGACATTCCCCACCACCTCTCCTTATCTGATGATACAGCTTACAGACTGTGTGCAGTTGAAGATGTAGTTTGAAGTTGCTAACAACTGTTCTGTGATAATTTTCAGTCCTCACAAAAAGAGAGAAGCCACAGCTCAGTCCATTCTTACAGCTAAAGAGAACAGGTAACTAGATCAGTATCTGTTAGAAAGAGAAAAATCACCTGTAATTTAGCATGTGTTTTCTCTGAAAAGATAGATGGTCACCTGGGATAGTTCAAAGGCCTTACAAATCTGAATTTAAACCTGCAGTACACAAGCAAAATAAGAAAGGTAACTATTTTATTTGTAAAGGTGCTGAATACTCATACTGCTCAAAGAAATTAACAAAGGCCAGAAATACAAGTGCGCGCTTTGAAATCAAGCCAATAACCCACCAAACGAGTGATGATCTGTGGGAATAGACCTACAATATAAAGAGTGGAACAAATCCTGCAGGAAATGGGCCACTGAAGATAAAGAAAACAATGACAGTATTTTGTAAAACTGTACTGTATTATAAGGTTTATTGCTGTGTTTACCTTTTTCTCCAGGCTTTTGGAAAGCCACCTTTCCCTTCTCCCAGGTCCTTAGAAACCCACCTCCCTTTTTCCCTGGCTTCTAGGAAAGACACCTCTCCCCTTCCTAATTAGTATTCAAGCCCCCTTCAGGCCGTGTTCTGATTGGTTTCCCTTGTATCCCTCCCCTTTACCCTGGCCAGGTGGTCTATAAATTACCTGACCAGGTGAATAAAGATCTCTTTCTGCTTCCTGTTCCTGGAGTGTGTGTGTCCTCCTTACTGAGATCTGGGGAGGACCCTGTGGCCTGCAACCCGGCCACGTGGAGGGGGACAGGGAGGGGGAGAGCGAGCCCCACTCAACCGTGATAATGATCAGTCAGTGGTCCCACAGAAAGGACTAATCTTGGTTTGCAACTGCTCCCTGGAACAGCAATGCCATTTAGAGGCCAGATTTTGTTTCTTTCCACTGCAGTAATATGCAAATGTAAGCATGATTTTACTATTTCAGTGTATACTGGTTTAAGTGAAATAACATTTGCAGATAGAGATCCATGCTGTTCATTACCTGATGTCTACACTGTAGGTGAGACATACACTCTAAGGGTACAGACTAAATGAAAGGGTCAACACCAGAGCGTGGAATGAGAAAAAGGAATTGCTCTGCACATCCTTCAAGGATTTAATTACAATAATTTCCAATGCTCACTATGATCTCTAACCCTTAGCAGAACATGTTGACAGCTGCTGCCTGAACTAACTTGTTCCTTCTGTCCTTGGCCAATGTGAGAAGCAGAAGTCATGAGTCCCGACCTTTCTCTGTGCTTTTTCTCCCCAGGTTTAGACTGACAGCACTCACTTTTGGCTGTACCTTCAACAGCTTTAGGCATTTGTTTCAGGGTACTAAAGCTTATATTTGTTCATTCCATTTGGGATCTGAGCACTTAGTACCAGTGTATCTACACAGAACCTGTTAAGTTCTGCATGTTATACTGCTGCTATCAGTCAGCCTATTCATGAGACCACAACCAAATGTGGTAAGTTTGCAGAGCCTCTGTTAATATAACTGTGTTTGGATCATCTCTATCCTATCCCATGGGTACTGTCTGCCATTATTTTCAATTAAAAACGAAACAACAAAAAAACCTCTCCATCTCTAGCCTTTGGCATCTGTTAGGCACCACTTGTGAGTATTGCTTTTTCTGTAGTCACAGAGAAAAGAATTTAATTTCTGAGGCAGACAGCACCTTCAATTGTTCATTTCTGTGCTAGCCAGCTAAGACAACCTACACTCCATAGGAGGATTGCCTCACTTTGCTTGAGGACAGCAGCGAGGTTATCCCACATCACAGCCAGGGAAGAAACAAAACAAGGCAGGTGCCTTTGCACTAATGCAGACCAGGCAAATTTGCACCACTTGCTGAGAGTGCTGAGGACCCTGTCTTTCAGCAAGAAGGATATAAAGAAGAGCTAGGCACAGCAGCTCCTCAAATACTCCAACAGTTCCCAAAGCAACTGCCCATTAAGGTCCTTAATTTTATGGTAAAACACTTCGAAAAGCTTAGCTCAGCTTTCAGATCATTAATTTATTCTTAACAGTACTGCTTTTGGTCAATCAGACTATTTACAGTTTACTTTTCACCTTGAGCCAAGTCCAGCATTTAAGTATCCCTAACATTAAAAAAAAAAAACAAAAAAACCCAGGCATTTCAATGCATATAAGACACCTTCTGCCTCTATGCAAAGGCTCCACCAATTTCTAGAAAGATTTAGCATCGATGATTAAACCTGTGAGAATATATCCATTTACAGAAGTAGAGTCACACAGTTTTAGTTTATATTAAATTTGCAGTAAGGGAAAAGAAATGCCAAGAATGGTTCATAGAAACAAGTGAAATGCTGCTAAAGAAAAAAAAAATTACACTGGGATTAATAATTTCAAATATATGTGCAGCACTTGAGAGCAGAAGGGCAGTATAAAAATAGATCAAACCTCTTTGACAGGCTCTCATTTCTTCACACCATTCCAAGTCACATTGCCTGAACTGGTAAGGTGAATCAGAAAAATTTAGTTCTGCACAAACTGTGCAGAAATCTACTCTTTTGCAGAAAGCTAGCACAACATATATCCAAAAATTAAGCTCCAAATTCAGTAAAAATGATGGCATTTTTCACACACAAAGAGTCAAACAACTCATAATTCAAGCCTTAAAACTAGGAATAAGGTTTACCGCCCAGAGGACTAGAAACTATTCTGCATGTTGCTTTGGTTTTGGAGTTGTGTATGTTTGTTTGTAAATTATTTTGGGGTGTTTTCTCCATGGTTCTGACTTGCTCGTGGAAGACAAGGAAAACAGACAAGCCTAAACTGTTGTGATACGTGGGTATCAGAAGTTAATTAGCTTCAGGTTTAAAATGTACTCGTACCCCTCCTCCTCCTCAAATGCACAAACATGGATCTGCCTGCTGCTCAGATGGCTGTCAGGAAAAGCACAAACCTGTTCCTTCCACGAAATACAAACGTGCACCTCTGTGATGCCATTGCTGTTCATGTTCTGCTAGCAAGCAGAACTGACATGCCCATTGTAAACAGTTAACTCCTAGATAAATCCCCAAAGTTTGCACTCCGTTTCCAATCAATCCCAAAGTTCTGGAGGAAAATGGTTGTGCTTTTTAACTCTACTAAAGAGATTACACCTGTGGCAAGAAATGCTTGAAAAAGGAGATTAATACCTTTGGGAAGAACGACAAAGTGACCTTCTTAGTGGACAAGGGAAAAGCTGTCGATGTCAACTGCCTTGGTAACAAAGTCTTTGACACTGTTTCACAGCATTCTCATGTATAAATTGGATTCCCATGGTGTGGACAAGTGCACACTTCACTGAATAGAAACATGGCTGGACAGCTGGGCCCAGAGAGTGGTGGTGAAAGTAGTTAAATACAGCTGGGGACCGGTCACGAGTGGTGTTTCCCAGGACTCAGTGTGGGGTCCAGACCTGTTTAATATCTTCATCAATGACTAGGGCCAGGAGTTCGAGAGCACCTTAAACAGCTTTGAAGGTGACACCAAGCTGGGCAGGAATGTTGGGTCTACTGGAGGGTAGGAAGGCTCTGCAGAGGGATCTGGACAGGCTGGATTAATAGACCAAGGTCAGTTTTATGAGGTTCAATATGGCAAAGTGCCAAGTCCTGTTCTCAGGTCGCAACAACTCCAAGCAGCACTACAGGCTGGGGGCAGAGTGGCTGGAAAGCAGCCCAGCAGAAAAGGACCTGGGGGTGCTGGTCAACAGCCAGCTGAACATGAGCCAGCGTGTGCCCAGCTGGCAAAGAAGGCCAGTGGCACCCTGGCTTGCATAGGAGATAACATGCCCAGCAGAACCATGAAAGTGATCGTTCCCATCTACTCAGCACAGGTGAGGCTTCACCTTGAATTCTGTATTTAGTTTTGGGTCCCTCACTACAAAAAAGACATCGAGGTGCTGGAGTATGCCTAAAGAAGGGGAATGAAGCTGGTGAAGGGTCTGGAGCACACCTCTGATGAAGAACAGCTGAGGAACCAGGGGGTGTTCAGCTTGGACAAAAAGAGGCTCAAGGGGAATTTATTGCTCTCTACAACTACCTAAAAGATTGTAGTGAGGTGGGGATCAGTCTCTTCTTCCATGTAACAAGTAACAGATGAGAGGAAATGGTCTCAAGTTGCACTAGGGATGGTTTAGATCAAATACCAGGAAAATTTTTTTCATGGTTGTAAAGCACTGGAATTGTCTGCCCAGGGAAGTGGTGGAGTCACCATCCCTGGAAGTGTTAAGAAAACATGTAGATATGGCACTTGAGGACATATTTCAGTGGTGAACATGGTGGTGGTGCTAGGTAACCTAGGTTGGACTTGATAATCTTAAAGGTCTTCTTCCACCTTTTCCACCTTAATGATTCTGTGGTTTTATGATTCTATGAATGTCTCCTACCATAAAAAGCTCACTTTATGTAAGAGTGATGGCTGTCCTGTGAAAACCCCAAGCTAGAGTGACTGTAGTTTGAATGCAGAAATCACAGAGGCAATCTTAAGACAAAGTACTTCTCACCATCTTCCAAACAGAAACTATACTAGTATTTTAAACCCTAAGCACAACACAAATAATAGTTGTTCATAATAGTTGCAAGGTGCTGAATGTAGTAGCCCTGAATGCCTACCCAGGAATGTTTGTGAATAAAGAAAAAGACAATTCATATTATTATTTTTAAAGGTGAAACAGTCCTGAATAACTGTAGTTTCATTCTGTCCATCAACAGCAGTAACTTGACCTCATTCTTGGCCAAAGGTCTCAAAAAACTTTAAAAGGGGTACTTGTGCCTGCACCGCATTGGACAGAAATGGAGAGAGAGACAGAGGATATGGACCCATCCTGTGGCATCTCCTTGAAGCAGCAGGACCCTCCTCAGCTTGAAGGGTTTCTCCACTTCGATTTTCTGATAGGACAAGACCCTACAAGATTTGTCTATGAATAAAACAAGTCTATGATGCTTGCACACATTTAATTATATTTCTGCAGGCTACAGAAGCCTTGCTCTACTCATTTTAACAAACTCTACTAGATAGTTATGCCTCAAGAGAAATTCCCTGTTAGGAAAAAAACCCAAACCTATTCATCCAACTTCAGTAGCAAATGCAAATAACTAATTAACCTTATCTCCATTACAGTGTCCTGACTTTGCAATATGTCTGGCACAGAAGCAAGAATTGTTTTGCCTTGTCCAAATTTTCTCGCATACGTACAGAGACTGCAATCAACGGGATCTGAAGCAAAACTGACTAGCAAAGATTTAGCATGTATGTGCAGATACACCCTCTGCACTTTACTCCATATGCACACCTCTGGATGTCATTTCATCGTCACTTCTGCTGGGGACAAAGCAAATTGTCAGACACATGAAGAAAACTGCATTTAACTGTCTGGTTACAAATAAAGTTGTATTTGTTTACTTAGGAGAGATAAAAATAAAACAGCCAAACCCTGTTCATGTACACATTATCAGTGAAAGGCAAATGAATCTATTCTTTCAACGCACTGTTTCTTTCCCCTTAAAAGACACATGTGCCCAAAATATGTACTTCAGCATTTTAGCTTTTTATGGACTGCTTTACACACAACTCTTTTTCCTTGGCCAAAATTGGTAATCAAATTGGACAAAAGGTCACATTACAGTGAAATCAAAATATTTATCAGAGCAGCTATTTCTGCCAAGGAAGATAATCACAAAGGTAATTGCTCGTTTGATCCTTAATTGACCTGTGTGTTTTTAATTAGGAAGCAGGAGAATTAACCTAGAGCTAATTACAGTCTTCACTTTACAAAGCTGTAAGTGCATAATTTTACTCACATAAGTATTCCTTAGTGAAGTTATGCATGAACAAATACGTTTATAGCTTCAGGGAATAGGTCTTGAATAACTTAACCTTTTAAAAAACTTTTAAGTGGCTACTTTATAAATGTTTTTCATATACAATCCATTTTGTATTTTACGCTTTAGATGTGAAATTTTGCTGAACACCAAAGAATATTTCCTTTTGTTTCAGAAAAACAGTAACAGTTATTTTTGTGTTAAGGAAGTAAGTGGCAGCTTTAAAGAGTTAACATTTTAAATATGTGCCTTTATTCATCCTGGTCAGCGAAACTGCGGTTTTTGGCTTAATGACATCGAAGTGTAGAGGTTTGTAGCAATGCATTTTGACTTCAGCACTGAATTAATTTTAATGTGTAACACAGTCGGTTTCAGGGGAATAAACTTCCTGAGACCTGTGTCATGCAGGTCCCTGCATGGTACAATTCATTCGCTATTGGAAAAGCTTTCTGGAATATTTAAAGGAGGAACCCACGCTCCCCGATGCCCTTCCCACGCCCACATTGTTACTCTACTCTATTTGCTATTCTAGTCTCTTCATTACGTTTACTGGTTTGTGCTCATTTCCTCAAACTCTGAAAACTCTGTGGACCTGCATCTGCAGTCCTGCAAGCTGCCACAGGTGATTCCAAATACTAATTACATAAGGCTCAAAACTGCAGTCGTGACTTCGATGCAAATGCCCTCCCAGCTGGCCATTGTACCACCAGACGAGGACTTGCGTTACATCCAGACTCCAACAGAAAATAGCTCCTTCAGCCTACTTTCCCAAGGCAATGTTTAGACTTGCTTATCTATGGGTAAACATGTCTGCCAGACCCTCTCTAATAAGTTTTGAGTCTATTGGCCAATTATAGCCAAATCTGACATAGGCTTGGAGGCCTAAAAGATATTCACTCTGACAAGCAGCAGAAAAGCAGGCAGCTGGGTTGAGAATACAGCCCCTGTGAGTGACCCTGTGGAGAGAAAGCCTGGAGCACCAACATACTGTTCGGCCAGCGGGGACGCCAGCCTGGAGACACAACACCTAAGAAAAGAGGTTCCTTTGGGTTTTGCTTCTTATCACAATCCTACAAAATGGTCTGTGTACAAGAGCAACTAAAACGTATTGCCTGTATAGTAGGGACACACAGATCCACGCACCTCTTTGGGTGCACTGTGTAAGCACTCACACGTGGGTGTGCATGCACAGTACGGCATGAACTGATCATAAAGAATAATTGATCACATAGGAATTTTTTTTGCAGCTTGACGAGGTGCTGACATTTTAAGCAGAGAAGAGCAAACTCTGTAATGTAATGTATGAAAAAAATGGTATAATGTAATCAAACACTTCATTTTAAAGTATTTAGTTACCATTTCCTTACTACAAAAAGTCCAGCTCTTATAGATGCTTTAATAGATAAGTCTTTTCTCCTTTAATGCACTCAAAAGAACAAGGTTATTGATGTATAGCATAATGCAACTCATAATCAGAATGTTACAATTTGTAACTTTTTCAAAACGTTATCCTATAACCCTTGTCACATTTTTGCTCCCTCAACCAAATACAAAACAGCAAGAGGCAAGGGCTCACCAGAATAAAGAACAGTCTGAAACATATGCTAGTGAAAAAAACAGTTTGACATATGCAAACTTCAGACCAAACTGCAGGGTTTACAAATCAGTTTCCTCCAGATTTTGCCTGTCAGTGGCAAGATTCTCAGTTTAGGAAAATTTCAAAATACCTCATATCTTCTGAAAAGGAACAAAAATCCAAAGGGCAGTAAATCTAAGATATATTTTATAGTTTGTTTTACAGAGTACCACCAATAGATCTAATTAATTTGTTTCTATTCTATATTTGCAGTATTTACAGCACAATTATCATTCTGGAATGTACAAGCCAAATACTGATATGTCTATAAATCCTTACCAACTTCTTAAGTTAGAGTAATGGCAACCAAGACAATCATGTTCCTTTCTTTATATGCTATTGTCTCCTTGCAACTACCCTAAGGTTGGTAGAAAATACCTGTCAAGTTTTTAAAGACTTTTCTGGCTTAGCTCATATTCTATTTGAAAGCTACTACAATGGCTGTTGTCAGCAACAGCAAAGGGACATTGCTGACAAAGGTGACCCAGGGACACCCCTTCACTCTCCCCAGCACGCTGCAGCAAGTATCATGTTCACAAAACAAAGCAAAGCAGCCCCTTCCCCACAGGATTTACAGTCTAGGCAAGTGCTTTGTAGTCAGCATCAAGCAATCAGTGGTTAAGAAACAGAACAGCTCATAACCATTCTTCTAAAAAAAAAGGTAATCTTATTTCTTGGGAGTAGCAACACATAATTTCACCTAAGCATCAGACTTCCTCTCCTTATTTCCTTACACCTGGCAACAGATACTGCATCTTCCTTATTGTAGTTATTGTTTTCTAGGAAACAATATGCAGAGAAGAATGACAGAAATAGGCAAGAAATATGGGAACAGCCTTTGTGAATCTGTCAGTTTACATCATTACCAAGCAAAGCTCTTTCAGAGTTTCAAGACCTGAGGGCTTGATTCTGCCAAGAGAAGAGTGCTTTGGCCTGGCTGCAGCAAAGACCCCAACACATGCATCACTTTAATTACACAAGTGCATCAATTAAAACAGACCGACTCATATCCTTAAAATCAAGCACGTACTTAAGCGCTAACCTGAAGCCAAAGCATTCAGCATACTGACCCAGAGGAAGGACTTCTCTAGGTCAGGAATACACATAGATAGGTACTGACACACCTACCTCAAAAGCCTGAGGGTTTTTTCCCCTGACTGCACAAGTGTCAACCAAGGGCAGCTCAGCTGAAGCCAAGCAGGGCAGTAGGCTGTGGGAAGACAGTCAAGGCGCTTAGGTTGTATTTACTGTGATGGATTCCTTATTTTGAAAAAACTGCAAAACTTTCATAACAAGGCAAAATTTCAACACATGGACCAGAGAATCTTCTTAGAAGGACATTATAAATTCATCATATCACTCTAATAGTAAAATGCAGTCTTCACTTCTGGTTGCTTTTAAAAAACCCTTAAAGAAATCCTCTCCCTGCATATGCAGCCTTTGCCAGTAAAAGAAAGCAGGAATAAGTGGTGCTGTAAGCCACATTAATCACAGAGGTGATTTCGTCCTCTCTAGGCCATCACATGGTAGCCACTCTGTCAACTTAATATACGTTGCCCCCGTAAGTTATTCCCACAGACTGTAGCTTTTAACATCCTAACTTTAACGTGCTTGTTGTTCAAAATGATCCATTCTCAGAAGATAACTCGTCTGTACTAATTTCCCCTCCTCTTAAAATAAACTTTAAGTGAAGCAGAAGAGACCATTTTGGCCTGGAAAGGAAACAACAGAGAAAACACTGGAAGTTTATAAAAGCATGAATGGGACAGAGAGAAACAGGGACCAATTCTGCAGTAACTCTGTGCAAGACGTAGGTGTGGGGCTTGACACAGTGTAGAGTTAAAGCTATGAAATTCCTTGCCACATGTTGCTAAAAGTTTACACAAGGTCAAGGGGCACTAAGAGCAGTTCACAAAAAGAAAAAAAATCTGTGAGTGCTATAAAGACACCAGCTCTCCCTTGGGAAGCATCCACGCTGCAAATCATTGCAGCCTGAGAGAGCCTTCTGGAGAATTATCCTTAGACTCCTTATTTTCTCTCCCCCTCAGGCACAACTTTTTGCACCATCACAGGTGCAGGACGCTAGACAGACCTCTGGTTTTATCCATAAGAGACTCCTAAAAAGAGACTCCTAAAGTGACACTTTCTGTAATTCACATTCATCAGGTTCTTAAATCGAGTGGTCAAACGCTATGTTTTTGAACATCACCAAAGTCATCGACTGCTATAATCTGATTGATAAATCAGAGTTCACGTCAATCCATCACAAGCGACAAAGTCTGTCAGCTAACAACACCGTACTGCTGTCCCAGAGATTCCCACTTCCCAAAGACTCACAGGGCCCTTCATCATCGTCAGCTATAAAATAAGGTGCACTTTGACACACAGGCATTTTTATTTCAAAGTTCATTTCGGGAGCACTGCAGATCAATCTCCGGTTTCTGGCGCGTACGTAAGGAGATCGTACCGAGGCGCGGCGTGTGACCGTAGAGGTCGGACACTCTGGTCCCACCGCCTCCCTCCTGGGGCCACTGACACGCTTCGCCGCAGCTGCTCAGCCAGAGTTCGGGACAGCCCGAGGCGAGCGCTCCGTGCCACGCACGGGACGGGACGGGACGGGAGTGGGAGGGGAGGGGGCCGCCCACGGGTTCCCCGCGCACCCGGCCGGGCCAGCAGAGCCCCGGCGCTGGGCTGCAAGGCGCCGGGGAGTTTCGGGGCGCTGTCCCGCTGCGGCGGGCACGCAGCCGGGGACACCGATGCTCTCGGACCCGGCACTCCCCAGGACCCCGCTGTGTGCCCCCGGCCGCGCAGGTGCCCGGCCGCCACTCCGCAGCATCCCCGCCCCAGCTCCCCCGTCCTTACCCCTGCGAAGGGTGGCGGGCTCTGCGGGGCTGCCTCCTCTCCGGGGCTGCAGGGGTAGCCTCTGCCGCTGAGCTCGCACCTCGCCTGCCTTCCCCCGCACACACCCCCTTCCCGCCCGGCTCGCAGTCGCTGTACTCGGGTTTGGGGCTTTTCCCCTCCTCTCGCCCTCTCCAGCTCCCACTAGTGATCGCACGCCCGGCCAGCCGGCGGAGGATTAGCCACCGCCTCCTCCTCCCGCCCCCGCACGGCGGAGCTGCCGCCTCCGCCCCCCCGGCCGCCGCCACCCGCGGGGACCCCCGGCTACTCACGGGGGCTGCGGGGCCCCAGGGACCGGCTCCACGGGCCGCTGACCCTCGTCCATTAATCACCAGGCAAGGAACCAGCCGCCGCGTCCTCCCACACACCTGGCCAAGTCCCCCCGCACTTGGCTGGCGGGACGGGGGAGATTTAAGAGAAGCGAGGCAATTTACTGCCAGGATTAAATTAACAATCGAGATTAAACGGACAGCGTGGGAACGGATGATTGAAAAATGAATCGCCGATACATTGCATAGTGTTTATAGCGTCAGCAATAATTTATTACTAAGTGTAGGCTGCACCACAGCTCCAGCGGACACTCCTGCTGCGACCTGTGCTACATTCAAAGGCAGTCCAGCACCATCCCGTACTACCTTACTGCTCCGGGTTTTCAGACTCAGTATTGCTTTATGACTGCTTCTCTCTTTTCTGTGATTGATTAAAGGAAATAGCAGATCAGCAGTTCAGGTTACCACATTAGAGGTTTATGACTACAATTTAGTCCACTATAACACGTTATAATGAGAAAAAGGTGAATTTAAAATGGGAATGTTCAAAGTATGACTACATTAGCATTTTAGTGTGCATCAGGAGTGCATTTTGAAGCAGTTGTGGAGCAACCTCAGTGCACAGACTGTAAGCAGTAAGCCAGGAAATGCATCCCGGGACTGCACCTGATGCACTTTGGGGCCAACAGGCATCCCACGCATGAAGTGAGGCTGCAGCCAGCACAAATGCCTTGGTACAAACACCAGGTCGTCTGAAACCAGCTGTTTCAGATGGCAGATCTGCTGGGCCCTGCTCACTGGTGATGCAGGCACACATTACCCTAACCTCACAGAACTTCAGTTTCTCACGTTCAAGAGGAGCTACTACACTCCTTCATTTTCCGAGGGTGATATTAATGCTACATTCAGACATACAGAAGCTAGTCTATCCCTCTTTGACTCAGAATATTTAATGTGCAAAATATTGCTCCAGTATTTTGGGGCAGATACATGGAAGAGAGGGCAAACTATCTCCAAAGCAGAGCTTCTTCCACTGCTTGTCTCTCAGATCTTGGGCCCAAACCTGTAGGCCCTCTCCCTACTGCTGTAGGCATGGGGCTTTTTTTCACTTTACACATATCTCAGTTAATAGTAGAGACAGACATGAGGGAAGACTTATTACTAGCCAAAGCAAATTTGGAAATGCTGAAAAAGCTGGAAGAAAGCTTATTCCAGCAAGATTTCTGCACTTCTCTTTTGTGAAATCTGTGTATTCAAGTTGTCCTTGTGCACGTCACGCTCCACACATTTTTTGGCCTGTATCCTAGCCACAGCTCATTATAACACAGGTATATTGTCTATTGTGAGCCCCAGGTTTCCCTCTCTGCAGAGATACTTCACTTTTCAATTGGTTTCCCTTTTCTGTTTGCCTCTTACAAACAAGAGAAGACCAAGGCAAATGCTGGCTCTCCTAGAAAACTAACTATTGCTGCTGCACTGGCAAGAGAAACCTAGAAAACATAGAACTCAAAGAGAAAAGAAAAACACACCCTCAGGAAGTAATAAAGAGAAGGATGAAAAGGAAGAGGAGACATAAAAATAAATAGAAAGGGAACAAAAGGAAGGTGTAACTGAATTAGAAGTGCCATAAAGTGAAAGAGTTGGCAATGAAAAAAAGGCCTTTTGGACACCTTCTCTTCACACTGCCGAACTGAGAGACTGAAGAGCATTGTTTCCTTTGAGGCACCAAAATAATTAACTATTTACTGAATATGTGAGAATCAAGGATTCGTGCTATAGTGCTCCAATGCCAGTGTTCAGTTCAAAAGGGGAATGTTGTTGGTCAATTTCCTTGAAAGCATACAGCAAATCTTCAAAAATGCATGCCCTTCTGAGCTGTGAGGATTCAGCAGAAAATATGCAGTTCTGGACTGAGCTCTAATAAAGGCATCATAATTTCTCTCTTATCTCCACAAGCTCCAGTTAATCTCTTCTAACTAGATCACTTCAGCCACCATTCTTTAAATCCTAATTATATCAGACCTGATTATAACAAGACTTGAATGAAAAATCTCAAAATATACTCCCAGTGACAATACTGAAAAGGAGATATAGTGTTGCCCAACAAGACACTGTTTGAGACTGCTGGGTAATTGTCTAAATCTTCTATCATTGCTAAGGTAAACAGATGAAACCACAAAAATGTTTGAGCCTCCTGGCAAAGCTTTTGGCGTGCTTTCACCTTCCTGACCTCAAAGTGTTGAACACTGCACTACTCCTCTCCAATTCCTTCTCATACGATGTGTTGCCAGAGGAGGAGAATCACCCCCCGCCCTAAACACGTTCAAATAAACCATCTGGTGGAAAAACAAATATTGTGTGATCTCTTCACCTTTTCTCTATGTTTAGAAAAGACAACATAATCCTTTCTATTTAAGAAGCAAACGTTCTCTCTCGCTTTCCAAAACAGTAGTATTCTCTATGTCTTGTGAAGAGCTTGGTGGCTTTGTGCTGTATGCATTGCTTCTTCTTGGTAAAAAACTTCACCACGTCTGCATGTCATTCAGTGGCCCTATGTATTTCAAAAAGGAAAAAATGCACACATGTGACCATTTTATTCCCATTTTCCTAACTGTTGATCAGACATTATAATCTTCCTACTGCACCAAAGCTGGAGGTTTCAGTAATGCAGCAAAAAAATTGTATTATCATGCCAGATAAAATAGAACTTGTTCTATACTGTACAGGCAGGATAAGACAAAGCATTCTAACAGTTCTATAACACAATTACATCTCATCTTCAAAACTCAATACCAGACTTTATTTGTCTTTGTTTACTCACAGATTACAAGTGATGATTCTCTACCATCTGTTTGCTGGAATATAGTGTCCATAATGCAGTGCTGTGATTTTCAAATCAACTCTTAAACTGTGATAAACAAAACATCAAAAACTCCGTGAGCCAGCTAAAAAAGTTCCTAGGAAAGATATAATTACCACATACACTATGTCCAAAATGCTTTTGTTCATCAGATATACCAATCAGCTACCCAATGTCTCTTGTAGTATGCTTATAAAAAAACCTCAAACATGTAAAACATACTGTAATGGCCAAGACTTGATTCAAACTTTATATACTGGCTCAAGTTATGCTTATTTGCATGCAGCACAGTCTTATTTTGTATTTGCTGTGCAAACTATAGAAGCTTAGGGTCAAAGTCACTTCTTGTTACCTCACTCTGCCATAGGATACATATGTACATATATGTGTTTAAGTATGTCTTACACTCTGAGTAAAACACTGACAAGCCCATCTCAATAAAAGGAGAGGAACAAGAAGAAAGGGTACATGCTTCCCATGTGAAATAGTAATTGGGAGAGGGACAGAGAATTGGAAAGAACATAAAAGGAACTATATTTGAACAAAATTATTTAAGACAGCCATTCCCAAACTGAGATCCAGGGACTAACTCCCTCCTGGGGAGAGCAGCTGGCTGCCTGCCTCAGCATCTTTCACCAGCAAGAGGAGCCAGCAGTCAGCCATAACATCCTCTGCAAGTTTCAATGTGCTGGAGTCCTCTTATGAATTTCTGGCATTTACAATCCTTATTGATTTAAATGGAGCTTGAAAGCCATCAGAACTGAACACTAGACATCTTTACTAAGTAAGAAAGTTTACAGTGCAAAAATCTTTAGAGAAAATTTAAAAACAAATGTGTGTCTCTAGGACAACAGCCGTGGGGAAGAATGCTCACTGATTAAAAATAAGTCTGTTGCCTGTAATGTTTCTAACTTCAGTTAAACTACTCAGTCTTAAACTGAAGACAAAACACCCTGGATTTATGGCACATCCCAAAGTACCCACATACACCTTGCTGATAGCAGCAGTGCACCTGAGTCCAGTAAATGGACTTGCACAAAATGCTCTTCACTTGCCTAGGGCTTCCAAGAACTGGGACTTCAGGCTGCGCTTTTCTGTGGATTTTGTTATTGTTTCTCCAACCTTCAGCAGCATTTTATAGCTCCTGCCCTCTGAACCATTAACTATTTTTACAATATGGATTAATCCCTTTTCCAGTTTAAAGAAACAGCTGAGATAGCAAACTTGAACAATTTCATATTCTAAAATCTAATTAAGCTTAATGTAATGTTATTTGTTCAGGAGTGTTGGACCTTTAGTCAAGTTTCAGTGTAATCCCAACATAATCCCAAATGTTTTTTTCCCTTTTACATCTCATACTTCTCTGAAAAATTTTTAAATGTTTTGCTGTACTAAACACTTACTGTGTGTTCTGTTTTGTGCTCAGTATTTTCTTTGATCATTTCTTTGAAACTTAATCCAACAGGTGTTATTTTAATTAAAAGTAAGTCTGTCATTGTTCTTTTATAGTATTTATTTCATTTCACTATTATGGAGTATATTTTATGCATTTTCTTCCTCTTAAAACTCCTTAGTTTAGTACTCACATAATAAATATGACTTCTATATTTACTGTTTGTCAAGTCTATATAGGGTATGTATATATATATTCTTATTCTTCCTATAGTGTAATGTTATTTGATACCAATGGGATTTCCTCTTGGATTTAAACCATTGAAAAGTGATAGACTTTCTGGAGAGCATAAAATGACCAATTTAATGCAATAACAACAGCAGTTCTCCCTGAATGCAGCTGTGTTATCAGAGGGGATAAAATTTGACCTTTTGCACAGTGACAGCAAATGATCTTGGTATTCCTTAAGACATAAAAACAAGGATAGGGGCTCGATATTGAAGCAGTCACAAAAAGTTCTTGTAACAAAACTGCTTAAGCTATTTTACTTTTATCCAGCAAGCTGTATGACTACCACATGGAGAGAAGGTCCCAGTGGAAGACTAATGAAGTCAGAAGAGCCTGCATAGGAAAATGTACGCTTTTTTATTGCTATCTTCCTTTGGTCATGTTTTGCCTTTTCTAAGCGTGTTAGACTTGATCTGCAAAATGGCAGTAAGAAAACAGTTGATTTCTCCACCAAGGATCCACTCAAGGCAAAGAAGTCCCATGCTGAGAGACTGTTTCATTCTCCAAGTGAGAAGAAATAGGATCTCCCTTATTTTTTTTTTAAATTAGGTGCCCTTTTATTTGCAGGTATCCATTTTGCCAGCCCCGGGCTCAGCCATACAATGCATTTCTCCTATACCCAAAGTGGAATATGTAAAACCACAAAAGGCATTCATTATTTCATAAAAGGATCCTTTTCATTTGCTCGCTGTTGCATGGTGTGGAAAGCAAAGAGAAACAAGCCATGGAAAACAAAAGAAAGCTGACATGTAGAGCATTGCATGTCAGGGATAAAACACCACTAAGTGCCAGGGAATTGTCATCACACTGGAGTTACATCAGACTGTAACCATCTCCAGCACTATTTCACTAGCTCTCCCCATACACATCACTGCTGCATAGCGATCTGTCAGTCAAACAACTCTAAAAATAACAGCCAAATATCCTTGCAGTTATGGAACTCCTTCCTTCCTTGATATGCTATGCTTTCAAGATCTGCCATGTCACACATTCCAGTGGACTGCCGCTCTTTTGCAATGCAAAGATGATTCCCAGTGGTTTAATATCCTGGCTTTCTCCTGATGAGGCTCCAAAGAGAGGAGACTCTTTTGATGAGTCAATGACAGAGCACTGCATCAGGTGAAAGCCAATGGGTCCAGAAAAAAAGCAAGTCTATTTGTCTTCAGCTCATTATTAAAAAAATGGAAATTTCTTGGTAAGAAAATTTTTGAAACAGTTTATGTATTCAGGAGTCACCCACCACATCCCCTCCATACCTTTGGCTTTGCCATGCCTTCGCACTACTCAGATTTAAGATATTCATCACTGCATATTCTCCCCTACATGGGCTGGCTATGGAATCAGCTGCATATTGAAACTTTGAGAAGCTAGTCATTTGGCCAAATGTTGCTACTATAGTTTCTCCTGTAAAATAAAGAAAAATATTGTAATAAAAGCACTTAAATCTTTGTAATGCTATCAGGAGGACACAGAAAACTTTAAACCCAATTTTCAGTCATAAAAAATGGTAACCAAACAACCCAGAGGTAAATACTATTAAAGGAACAAACAAAAAAAATAATCACCACTTACTGTAATTCTATATTGGAAATTATATGTAAGAGATACAAATAAACAAAAAAATCATTTGAGAAAGGACTCTGCACTCCAACTGAAGCTCTCAAACAGAGGTTGGAGAGCCTTTCTTTCTTTCTCTGGTTCCGTCAATCCAGCTCGTCCATACATTTCAAAAATAGCTAGGGAAATGTTCCCTGTCCTATCCTGACTTCTCAGGAGCAAGATCCTGAGCTTCCCACCAGTGCCTTTTATCCTAGCTACTCTCCTGCACTCTACTGCAGGTCAGGTGCAGAGACCCCCATGTCATTGTGCCTTTTAGAAAGGGTACTGGAGATGGAACCCTGCATCCAATCCTGTTTTTAGGGCACTGCTTCGTTTTAGGGTGGGTTTTTTTGACAGACTTAAGTGGGTAAACTGAAATAGCTTGCCATACAAAAAGCCATACAATGAAAAATCTTCAAATTCAGGATCACAGATTAGTTGGATACCAGAAGATATATTATAGTTGTTGGCATAGATAGGAAAAGGGAGAACCACCAGTGGAATTATCCAATCTCTCTAAGAAGGAAGAAGACGCTACATGGAAAGTGGATTTTCCTGTTTTCCTAATGTGTTCTGAGATCCAGGCCAAAAAAACAGCAAGATATTTGTCTGGTGGAAACTAAAGTGGAATATTTTAAATTCTCAGTGTAGTACTTAGCTATCAAGCCACTTAGAATGAAAAGCTCTTATTTCATAATAAGTATATGATGAAACTGAAAATGGCTATTTATGCTGCCAAGGTGTCAATAATAAAAGTCCCACAGATGCCTAAATACGTGTTAGCAGATAGAAGTTGCAGATAGGCATACACTTGTTGCACATAAATCTTGGCAGTCACTACTAATAAATGCTTGTGCTAATGTGTTTTTCAGCAGATTAACAGGACACAGACATCTTCAAACCTGTGCAGAGAGAGCACAGCTCATTGTATCATTGCATGTTGTGATGCTGTGCTGGAACACAGCATCACAGAGCAAGAGAGGAGGAGCTGCGACTCTAGCAACTATTTTGCCAGCAACAGATAATTTCCTTACATACTGGTCAGTCTATTTGCCTTCATCATTTGCTCTCCTTCATTCTTAACAAACTATTTCACCTTAAGCACCTTTCTCCAGGCCCTGAAGACCATATACTCTTGCATGGTAAATAGGGATTCAGTAGCTTCCTGATGGGCTTTGGATAAAACAAAACATGTCAGGGAAACATGTTTCTTCTCTCTTCCTCTGCTACCAGTATGATGGCATCAGCTAAATCTGATGCTTATTCCATTTTGTTTAGGCAGATAAGAAGTTTATGAAGGCTTGGTTAACAAAACTAATAAACACCCATAGGCCACTTGCAAGCATTCACAGTATCCTCCATTCGCAGCTGCATAATAGAGAGAGAGGATGAAACTCAACCTATCTTGCATCAGAGTTAGAGAAATCCTATTTAAACCTTTTCATAATACTGTTATTGTAACAATAATAAAAAACAGCAGCATATGAGGCATGGTCCCTTTTATCATCATCGATCACAAAAAGAACACATATGAGATTTCTATATTTTACTTCAAGTTCCCAAAGGGAAAGAGCAATTATACTGTAGAGCATCAGCTCCTGCCAGTCCTGGAAAGCGTTTTACAAAATGGAAATGCAGCCTACAGATCCCTTTCTGTCTCATAAGCTCTCATACCGGAGTGGCCATAGTAAGGTTAAAATAATGGGTGGGAAGTTGTGGGCAGTGTCTGAGCCCCATTGAAACCCCATTTGGGATATTCAGATGGGAGGGAAGCAGCACAAAGGGCTCCGCAAGTGGTCCTTCGTGGACACATTTGTACTGAGTGCAGAAGGCATTGATCACAAGAGGCAGAGCTCAGTGGATGCAAATACTAAAAGCAAGAAAAGGTGTCCTTTTGGCTTCCTTGTGTCCTTCACTGCCTCCCACAGACTTCCATTTTACTGCTGAAAACAGATATTCCTATTGGGTAAAAGTTTTAGGTAAGCTAAGTGGAGGAAAAGAATTTTGTTTATTCTACCTGGCAACCAGAGAATCCAGTTTTCTTTTATACAAAACACCCACAACTTTTTTTTTTCCACAGATCTATCTGGGAAAAAGCTTTTTACCTATTTGCTCTGCATTAGCCCTTTGAAGTTTTAGAGAATGCAGATACAGGTGGCTGTAAATCCAGAGATGGCACATACATAGTACGAAGTCATTTTACTTTTTGAACAAGGGAGAGAAAACTCAAACCATTATTAGAAAGGAAAAAAGCCCCACCCCACAACCAAAGCAGTTATTGGACTGGAAGTTGAAAAATTTTCCTATTATTAAAGACCAGCATTTCGCCTGCATTTATAAGTATCATGACTTAGGAACACTTCTACTCCTTTGAGGTGCTGTTTTAAAGTATTGATACATTACAGAAAAAGCATTTAAAAATATGGCCTTATTTATCCAAAGCATGTTTGGCTTTGGCTTTTTTCTCTCCAGACTGGGGAAAACTAAAAGCATTTTGCAATTTGAAACTATTCTTGTGAACAGTGTTAAAGTAAGAAAAAATTAATTAATCCATTAATATCTTAGCCATAAAACTTCAGGTGGTTACCTTTGCATCTTGGCTCTCCTCTGAATGCAGTCAGTAATGGGTAAATCCTGGACCTCTGTGATTACAGCCCCTTACATTCTTCCTGGGTGAGGCCCTACACCCCTGGAGGAGCTGGGTTTTTTCCTCTCTTTGCAATTGTTATTTTCTGAAAAAAAGTTTTCATTGAACATTTGACTTTAGACATATTATTTAACCAAGTGTCTATCAAAGACCTGGAAAATCGCTCTCCTTTAAAAATTTTACAGTGGAAAAGCAATTACCCTTTAAGCCATGTTTCAAAGTCATGTCACAAGAATCCTTTGGAAGCAAACTTCAGTTTTCTCTCCTCCTTAACACCCAATCTTACCCAACAAGCATATAAACTATGGCTTATTCTATTGTTTTAAGATCTAATAACAAAGTGCAGATAATTGTTTTATTTTTTATTTGCAATCTGTAGGTATTAGTAACTGAAATTTTTAAATACACCAGGATAGAGTTAGTTTCAAATATTTCTATTCCTTACTGGGATCTAAATCTGTACAACTATCAGAGCCAAGTATGTCTGAAGCTTCTTCTGTACAGCAAAACAAAGAGCAAATATGAACCAAAGGCTTTGATATTCCAGATGAAAGAAAACGTAAATTAAAAAGTCTGTGTAAGGGGAAAAAGAAAAGGCTTTATGGCAAGGAAATAATAATAATAAAAAAAGAAAGCACGTACAAGTAAGAACCAATCCAACAATACAACAGTCTGTACTCATCTGAAAAAAGTGACCAGTCACCAGAGTTTGCAGGTGCATTAGGTGGTAAGCAAGGATGAAGGAGTTGAACAGAAGATTGCATGAGGGGGATGCTCTGGTAAGGTTAACTTGCTTTTTACTCAGGGAAGCAACATGTAAAGACTCTATTTCTATAAGGAAAAACACTGATTTTTGGTATTTTGAAATAGGGAAAGTTCAGTTTGACCAAATTTTCAGTTTCTTCCTCAACTTGCCCTGGCCGAGGAAAGCTGAGGACACGCTCCACAGGTGGCTTCTACAACTATTAACTGGAGTTAATACAAGACACTGTTGACTTCCTCTCTTTTTCTTTTCAAGAAAATACATTCTTTTAAAGCGTTCTTAAAGTCACTGAATTTAAGAACAACAGACACTTTATACTGGAGCAGTGAAGGGAACAGGCTGTGCTGGGTAGACTGGCATAATTATGGTTCAGTGCCTCACAAAAGACACAAGAGAAATTCCAAATAGTATCAAACAGTAGGTTATAGTAGGTGCAAAACTCAGGGCCAGTTTCTTTGGTTTATCAAATCTCTGCAAGGAATGAAAAATAAAATTAAACTAAAAGCTATGATTTGGTCAAGGTCAAATACCTCTGACTGCATTTTACCACTGTTTAGAATTCTCATTCCTTGTTAAATCATGAGAAAACAATGATATTACCCTTGGGATCACTTTGCTAAGCAAAATATTGTCATATTTCCAATTAACACATATATAAAAGCACCTAACCATGAAATATTATTGTTCATAATCTTGAAATGCCCTAATGAAATTCTCTTTTTGCAGACATGAGCCTCATCAGAGTTATACTGATCCCACCAAAGACAAAGCTATTCCATAAATATACACCCCATTTACCAACACTGCAACATTTACCAGGAAAAAAGGTAATGCTGAGGACTCCAAAAGTGGACTCTTATTTCACAGTTCCCAGTAGTGATAATGTAAAAGGTTTAGATTTGTTCTTTGGACCAGATGCTCACTATTTATAAGATGTCTCTACTGACTCCTGGATTAAAACAATCTCTTTTACAAATTGAAATTATGCTTTTTCTATGCCATTACAGAATTTCTGTAAGCTGCTGAAGCATTTCCCACAGTCTCCAAAGCAAGACAACAGCAGCATGACCTAGGCACATGAACTGGAGCATCTAAGTTTTAAAATCTGGCCAAAACAGGGAACAGATTGTTGTCAGACATAGCTCAGATAATAAATGATGTTGTTTTAAATGTACTTTCTGAGCCAGGGTCATTCTGTATGGAAATCATGCATGTCACAGGGGGACATAAACAATTCAAATGCTCTTAAGAAATGTATCATTCATCTCCCTGGTGAAAAGTAACATATGGATGCACCCACAACTTACTTCCGTCTCTCTTTGTAACAGATACTTCAGGGTATAAAAAGCCTTCATGTTCTTCTAGGTGGCATAGATGGAACAAGAAGTGTAAGCAGATGCTATGGATGGGGAGACAAGAAATGTTAATAAACAGAATCCCAGCGGATTCTGATGGCCACAGGTTGGAAGCAGGACAGGCAGGAAAAGTTGACCTGTTGGTCAAGTAAAACATTGTCTAATTTCTAATTTCTTACCTGTGTGGTTGAAGCCCACATGCAGAATAGGTTTGGAGCAGAACTGTTAAAGAAATCCACCTACAAACCAAAATGGTGATGAAGCACTTATAAAATAGCTTCTCCAGGTAACCTAGTGGTTATATAGTGGGATGAGTTTTTTTGGGGTGCTGCTTTATCATTATAAACATGGGCATTTTGGAAAAGTCTAGATTAGAGAGATTTTAAACTTAAATGATATCCAGAAAAAGAAATACCTGGGCTATGAAAAGAAAGCAAAGTTACACTGTGAAAAAATGAAAACAGTGCACAGCACATACAGACTGAAATTCCTCCATGCTGAAAGGCCATGCAAAATCTTCTTCTCTCTGTATGCACAAGGTTGGCATCATTGTGAGATGTATGATGGGTTTTCTAAGCATATTTTATCAGAGTATAATGCAAAAAAAGAGCTCCAGAATACTAGAGATCTTCCAAAATACTTCTTTTTAGGGGAGAGTCCCTCATGCTGGATTGTTTTAGGCTATTTTGGAAAGCTCTTACTCCTTTGAGGAGGGATCTGTGTTTGTATTTCAATACAAATTAGTTAAAGAAAAGAAAAAATACCAAAAAATATCTCCTTCAAGAAATCAGGGGAGGTGCATAAAACTCACACAACCTGATCTAAGGACTTGAGCTTTTCTAGTAGAATGACAAAAGGTCTTCAGCACAAAAGATGGAGACAGTAATTACAGCCATAATATTAGGACCAGTATCACCTCCTGCCTACCTATCTCATGGGAATTTTCATGCTCACCAATGTAAAGCCAGCACTTTTGTCCAGTGGAAAATACACTAGGATTTGCGCATTCTAGCAAATTACTTATCACCTGGGCAATGGGCTCTGCCATACTAGATTGTGCTTATGGGATTTAGAAAATTCAAGTCTTCTGAGTGAAATTTTGCTTGTGCCAAAGCGTCAGTAGCTTTTATTGCGTAGGATTATTCTCACAGCCTTTAAGAACAAGTTTATACTGAAGCCTTAAACCAAAAGCACCTAAGTAATCCTGAAAATCATTAAGTATGAATCCATGCAAAATATTTCCCATCATACTCACTTTTCAGACAGAGACTGCATATTTGCTCACCCATGCCCAAGGCAGCTGACAGGGCGGCTTGCCCGTTTCCCCCAGCCCAGGAAGCACTTTCCACCACACCCAGGGTTTCTTACAGGTCAAAGCTTTTTATTTCAATTATGAACCTTGGGCAAAATGTCAAACAAAACAGTTATTTGCTTAGTTTGGGCTACCACCCTCCCCCTGAAACTCCTTCCTTTCAGTTCCTCTGCTTTGGGGACTATTGTAGGACATTGCCTGATACTTCAGCAGGGAGCATCTGGACATGTTTCAGACAGGTTTGATAGCTGCATGGGGCTGACAGGCCAGAGGTCTCTCCAGCCTGTTTAAAGACACACATTTCGTGGTGAGAAAACTCTCTGGTGCAGAGTCCACCTTTTTCTATGGACTCAACTCTCATGGCTTTCAGAGCTTTGTCTAGTTGAATGCAGATCTGAGGAAGAAGTGTCCTTCTCCATACATGTATAGATATCCTGGTGTCCCTCAAACCCTCACACCTCTCCTGCAAGCTGGACTAATAGCAAAGCCAAAAACTGTTCCTAGATGCCCTTCTGAGGAATCTTTTATGGCAGATTTTTTTTGAGAGATTTGGGATCAAGAACAGGGTGTGTATTTTCCTTTCTTGTAATTTTGTAATCCCTCACTGTTTGTGAAATATGCCTTGTGAAATATTCTCTGCATGTAGTGAGCATGAGTAATTCCAGTGTGCCAAAGTGCTTTATTTGACTTACAGAGTTCTTCTTAGGGACCAATGGTTAGAAGAAACCATTTATAAGTAATATGTAAGAGATTAGACTGTGCAGTTCATCGTTCACCATAAAATTCAGCAGGACAAATTAAAAAAAAATAATCTAGCACTGCTAGTATTTTAGTCCTTTTCTGGAAAAAGAAATAAAAAATAACTGTTCTAATATTTGATCCCCATGGAACCCTTTGGCTTTTTCCCTCATCTTCCAGGTAAGGAAGTCAATCTAAATAAATACTTGGCTTAAGTTAAAGGTGATGTCTTCAGGGAAGGCCAGCAGCTTTGCATTTCCAGTCAAGTTAATAGGATACTGTGGCGAGCTCTAGCTGTGGCTGCTGTGTAGCTTGTCCCAAGCAGCTGTTACTACTCTGCCTCCATTTCCTCTCCCACCTGGCTGTCTTCTCTGCTCAGGTATAAATTCATTGAGTAAAGGACTCTCTTCATGCATTAGCACAGGACTCAGATATAAAGAGCTCGTCTTTCACATGCTAACAAATGAAAAATATATTGCAGGAATTTTACTTTTAATTCACTATCATTTGGAAGTTTGTCTTACCATAACCTCAACATCAGATGCATTGCTCTTATTTCCTTTGCTCCTGTTTAAGAAGAGCATGAAACCATCAAGAGACAGCTTGCTGTACTAACTCTGTAATATAGCAAGGCATTTCAAACACCTCCTCCCCCCCCCAAAAAAAAAAGAAATATTTTAGATACATTAAATAATTTTTCATAAGATAAAAGTTATTTTTCTTGGACAGTGAGACAGGACAATACCAGGATTGTCAGCATTTGGCTCACAAATGACAAATGCACAGTGGCTGAATGGATTTTTTTGGAGGGAGGTGGAGGTGTGTAAATTAACATTCTGAATTAGATTTTTATGAACCATGAATATGAGTATTGACAAAAAGAACCTTTTTAACTCTGTGCTTTTCATGACTTGGCTCTTTATTTCCAAAGCTGCTTGTGACAGCTTATTCATTCCCTGAGATTGTTTATTCCTGCTAAAAAGAGCACACCCAAGCCAGTGAAGAAACACATGCAGATAAGCAGTTTTTAACACAGAAGGGTGGAGAGTTACTTCAAGAGCATCATGAAAGGGCAACACAAAGAGATAATTCATATGCACTAATCAGAAATATGCATAATTTCTGGAAAGATCCTCACTGTGACTTAAAAAAACCCTTCAGGTTCAACAATATTAAAAATATTGAAAAATTCCAACATAGAACAAGCAGTTGTTTGTTGGGTTTTTTTTGTTCAAACCAAACAGATCTTTGATAAGAACATCAGTTATATCTGGTAAATGGAAAATCTGGGGCCACTAATATGCTTGACAATGTTTCTTGAAGCCAAGGACTACAGATAAAGTACTTTGAGAAAATCTGGCCATGTGGCAACTTTAACTTAGCAGCTTCCTTTTGTACTGTTACAGTGTATAGTTTACAAAGTCAACAGCATCTTCACAGTTTGACACCAGCGAAGTCTAGAGCCATTGACCTCAGAAGAAAAACCCTACTTGACTTCAAATCAGCCAGATGATGACATAGGACCAAAAACACCAAGTGAAGCATGTCAGTCTAGTATGCCTGATCTGCCAAGCTGCTATACTGACCAGAAAATATGAAGTGCTGTCACTGAATGTGGAGTTGCTAACTGTACATCATTCTTCCCCTCCTCCTGTTCCAGAAGCTGTCCATATTATGTGGAAAACAAAAAAAAAAAAAAACAAACCAAACACCAAAACAAAACCAAACTTGTTTCTTGGTCATGTAGGGAAGGGGTCTGAAAATCTCCCATCAAGTCAGCAACTTTGTCAGGAAATGACGAGTAATTTGCCAGATTTGGAAATCCAGTGGAAATTGTGCCAGGAGACTTCAGAGCCTGCTGATGAGGTCTTGTGCTGATATCTAGCCCTTAGTAGTTTAATCCCTTGTTTCATCTTCCACAGCGGAATAATATAGAGGAAACTTGTGTGTGAGAGAGAGAGAAAGAGAGAGAGGTGTTCACACAGTCTCTTGTCAGTAACTACAATGCAGATTCATTATCTGAATCAAAGGTACATAGTTATACTTTGACTAAGACAAATCCCTCTAAGAATATTTAGACAACAGCAAGAAAACGCCTTCACCCTTGAGCATGCAAACTTACTTTATGCCAAAAATTAGTCTCAGCATATGCCAAAACTGGTACACATTGCATTGGTTGACCTGCTTGCAGTCACATATGGTATATACTCACCTATGTAGAGAAGACAAGGCTATGGAATCTTGCATCATATTGCTTTTTCTGCTCCACTTTATGATTCAAAAGCTCTTATCTGGAAATGAGATTGAAATAAATTCAGCTGTTAACTATTACATATGGCTTTTAAAACAATTAAAAGCACCCTTTACATCATGCCCTATGTATCAAGGCAAGAAGTAACCCTCTCCTAGCACAGAATTCAACATTTCCTGCTTTTCCATTGGTGATGAAATTGCTGACTGCAGTTTATATAAATTACAATATTTATTCCCATTTTGCCCTTCATGTCTCCTAACCCAGGTTTGTTCAACTTACTCTTGACAGTTTTGACAATTGGAGTTATCTGAAATAAAAACTCTGAGCTCCCCTAATAAACAGAGTGGGAATCATCAACAGAGACTTATAAAACCCTAATAGTTGGTACATACATATCCAACCATCTAATGCAGTATGTACGAGTCTCACATTTAGATCCCTTAATATTGGTTTTCCATCAAAAAAACATGACCAATACATATTTCATACAATGACCACTACTGCTAAATTTTATTAATTTCTTTAAAAACCAAAGATGTTTTGTCTTCTAAGTGGTTTCCTTGTGGTCATCAAATTATTGGGGTCTTTAGCTGTGAATGAAATTCTAAAGTACTGTTCACACATGAAAGATCTAATTTCACATCTGTGGAATGTGAAGAATTTCTGAAAGGCAGAAAAGTAGTAAGCACAGATGTTCTTCCATTCATTATCTTCAAGACAGTGCATATAATACATCAGTCAGTTTTGGAAAACAGCTTGCCAACTGTTGATCTACAAGAGAAACCTGCAGATAATTTAGTCAGGATTGGTAATAGGACTGTATATAGTCAATTTGTGACACTAACATCTGCTTGAAGAATTGTTTATAAACACTGGTATAGAAAGCTAAGGAGAAAGACCTTTTCTTTTCACTATGGTTAAACCTATTGTGCATAAAGATATCTGTCCCAGGATATGATCCAGGGACAGACTTCCATAAATGAGCTAGATAACTGGGGACACAGTGAAAGACTTTGGTAAAGCCCCATAGGGCAATGAGCCCGGTATCAGGTGTGCTAGAACCAGTACCTTACCACAGAGCAAAAGACTTTGGGATGTCTGGAGCCAAGGCTGGATTGAAAGCAGCTGAGACCAAACAGAAGGAAACTCAGGGGATAGAGTGGTCTCATCCCTCCCATAATTCTTTACCTTAAAAACACACCTTTGAAATGGCTTGCACAGCCAAGTGCTATGCTCCAGTTTGGCGATGCTACGAGATCAACTGTTCCTGAAAACTTCAGGGGGAAAAAGAACTGTTTAAGGATCTTGAGGGGCTTCACTTCCATGCTAATGGCTAGTTTTCTTATTCCTGTGAAAATCAGGGTGAAATGTTCATAGGTACAATCCTAGGCACTTGGAGAATGCAACACCAAGCAGGAAAGCTCCTAGAGATGGCAGATACCTCCACAGTCAAATTGCAGCTTAGCCAGCCTTTTCAGAGCAGTTTTGAATGGAGGTTCCTAAGTTGTTTAATGACCTTTACCACTGTGCTTCTTGCTCAAAGCAGTAGTAGACAGATGTTTTTGTGGATTATTATATTAAAAAAAAAAAGAAAATATGTCATGCCAGTTTTCATGGAAGTTCTTTCCAAGTTTCTGAAGTGTACAGCCATTGGCATCCCCATGAGCGTTACCACCTGTAACTTCTTTCTTATTATGCCAGCAGTGGGATTGAAAACCCAGACTACAGTCTCAAAGCCTCTCATCAAATGGAGGGCCCTCATCTATTAACTTGGAACAGTGATCATCCTTGGTACGCTAAAGAGGAGCTGTGTAATGTGCTTTAGCAGTACATCAGAATCTGCCCACAGTACAGCAGTGTGCAAATGGAGAAACCAGACTAATACTGACAATAACTATGACTGTCCTCAGAGTCCTGAGTTGCACTTAGGCAGGAAAGGATTACCATGACAGTGTGGTTGTGCCAGGACAAATATTTTCCCCATCATTCTTAAGGTGAGGGAGGCCAGTTCTTTATCACATCCCCTTAAGAGTTCGTTACATCTGGTTTTGGCTTTACTGAATTCCTTATGCCTTTGTTGCCAGAAATCCAGTCATATAGTTGTGGCTATGAAGTCACCAATGCACGGTTGTAGCAAGGAATTCTGTATCTCAGGAGATGTATCTGCTACTCATTCCTAGGCAATTGTCTGATGCTGCTAGATTATATAATGAATTTGAATCTGGCAAGAATGAACAAGAATCCTATAACAAAAGTAGAAACCTGTTTCACATACTAGATCAAAACAGGCAAGAAGGATGGAAAGAAAAGGTTTCAAAAGTGAACTTCACACATTCCAGTTGTGAGGCTTGGCAGACTGTCAAGAGACTGAGTGGAGACTCTGGTCTGGGAAAAGGGAGTACCCTGTCACAGCAAACTCCACAACATCACAGCTGATAGCCAATGGCACAGACCCTTAATTGAAATAAGGCTCTCAGTCATGCATTAAAATTATGGTTTCTGAGACAACAGATTCCAAATGTCAGCAGGAACCTGATTGCTTCTTTCACTTGTTCGAGCACAGATTGGCTCTTCATCAGCAGCACATGACTTTTGGGACTGGCAGTTAAACAGTCAGCAAAAGTTGGTATGCTGTGATTTATGAACCATTATATTCTACACTGTGGATCCCAAGCATGCAAGGGTGGGCAAGGATTACAGATATTCCTGAGGCAGGGAAACCAGTGACAAACAAAAGGAGCTTCCAACCTGCTTCTTGGTTGTGCAGTGTCCCACATCTTTGTGGGACCACTAATTCTTTGGGAAAGCTACTCCAGAGGGGTGGTTTAACCAAAGATGTGAAAAGTAAATCCTTAGCAATGAAAAAAGTAGTTGGTGCTGCACTTAGATACCTCCCATCAGTTTAGGCTATCATGTAACATGAGTATCTGACTACAATCTCCTTATTTTCCATTGGTCTCTTCCAGAACAGATACACAGGTGATGCTTCACTCTGCAAACTCAGTAAGACAATGGCCTTCTACACATTTTACCTTCACTCCTAACTTCTTGGATATCTATTTATGTATGTATTTATCTGTTTGAGAAATACCCATGTTCATAAATTTTATATAATCTTCATCTATGTCCATGACATGCACTGACAATTCTGAAATTATTTTTTTGTGCAACAGAAGGCATCTAAATGTAGTGGATATACCTTGACCATTTTGTTCCAACAGAGAGGAACCATATTTAGTAAGACCAGGACAGTAGTGAACATATTTTTGATGCTGGTGTCTTTCCAAGCACTGGACCTTTTTAGTGAATTGTCCTGCATTTGGGAATAGCACTAAACTTGAAATCACTGAGCTCTGTAATATAGTTGCTGTATTTATTATTCTGACGTAGCATTGGACTTGATCACTGCTCTTACTAGCACCTCTGTGTTCTGTATATGGTAAGAGAGGGGCTGAAAGAGTCTGAGGTCAAACCACACATCTGCTGGTTATCTCCATGTGCAGAGCTCTAGTTTCTCAGCACCCTTTGAGAGGAGGACTTGTAGCCTACAGGATAACAGTGCTGTTGGCCTCTTGCTATGTCTTCTTTGCAAAAAAGCCCCACAAACAACAAAATCCTTATAAAGTACACATAGTGGTGAGAGATTCCAAATACTGAGGAGCTTGTCACTGTAGCTACCCCCTTGCCTCTTGAAAGGTAAAGCTCAGCACAGCTCAGAAATGAAATCTGACTCTGAGTTGTTATAACCATGAACCATTTCTTTCTATGGAGCTGTGCAACAGACTGGAACTCGAGCAGTAAAAATGCTTGCGTTACCACCCACCAGGTGTCTAGAAGGTGGTCTACTACATTCATATTCATTGAATTAATAAAACAGCTATACCTAGAAGACTCAGATAGTGATGTCTGACTTTTGCATTCAAGCAGCTAACTTTTCAGTGCAAGTCCTTATGAATTTTATAACCGTAATTACTCACTGATCCTCCTCAAAAATCTACATTGAATCAAGTACAAATCACAATATTTAGTTGGCAGAATTAAAAACAAAAAATCAAATGGCTAATCAGACGTGCAAACAGAAACACGGACAATGTATATGATTTTAGTGACTAATATGTTGCTGTTATTTTCAACTTTAAAGGCCAAATATTTTCCCCATTTGTAGTATATAAGAAAATCCAGATCCTATACCCTTCAGTTTTCATCTGTTTCATATGAAACAGTCCACTTGCATTTCTCACATAACGGTAAAGGTAAGGCTAAGCTATTCAGCAAATGGCTGTCACTTCCTGAGCCTCAGCCTTCAGTCTCATCTCAAACTATGTCCCATTACAACTAAGATAACGAAGTGTCTGACAAGTGAAGGGTCAATTCCCTAAATGTTCAAAGAAAAACTGNGAGTTGGGGGGGGGGGGGAAGGTAAAAACCAGATTTTATGCTATTTAAAAGTTGCCAAACCAATTTCTTTTAAACTTAATTAAGGCAAATCATGATGGCCATCTCACTGGGACATTTGTATCAGGACATCCACTGAAAATTAGGTTCTATGTTCAGAATGCAAGCCCCAAAATATATGGGCACATAATGGAAGGATTGATACATCTTTAATGATGAGTGCCAAGGTAATTAAACATAATATCATGTTACCTCTTTATACCAAAAATATACAGAAATAAACAAATAGAACATGCTGAGAAATTATACAGAAACTCTGTTAAACATTTTAAAGGATAATAAAAATGCCTTTGGCCCATTAAAAGTACTCTACTGACTATATGAACCGCTGCCAAAACGTACCAAAGCTCTTACAAAGAGAAAAAATAAAAGGTCCAAGAACTTGGTAGTGTATGTTCTTGCTGAATAATTAAATGAATGTGCTGGGCATAACCCAGGAAAAAGCATATGGGCCGTTTCACTTTACAGAAACCCAGGCGTACATATATACATGTACATATTATGATTGATATATAGATATATATAGATATATATATATCTATATATATATTTATACTCATAAGTACACTTGATATGCATATAAGAACCCATATGATAGTTCACCAGGAATATGATACAACCAATTAGGATTCTACCCGTATCTATTAAAAAATGTAATTCTTTTGATTTTCTCTAACATTTAAAACTTCAGAGTACATTCTAATGTTACTTTAAGAAACCCAAATCACCTATAAAAAAATATTTCCCCTTTTCTCCATTATTTTTACTTCTAGACATTGAACAAGTTTCTGCCCAGATGCAAAGAAGTGTCTCACAGTCCCAAAAGGAATCTCTCCTCAGCACTGGAATGTCCTGGAACTTTGATTTTTTTCTTCCCAGTTCTGCAAATGACAGATACTTAGAAACATGTTTTTATTTTTTTTTTATTTCAGTGCTGATTTATGGCTAAAAAAGTGACATATATTAACATCTGTATCAACATGTATTTCTCTGTCTCTTGTGCAGCAAATATATAAGGTGAAATCCTAACCTCAGAACCAACCATTAAACTGACAACCATTGCAAATTCTTTCCCAGAAGTAACCTTTGTATTCCAGAGTCTGATTCTATACCTAAACCTAGGTCTACCTCTTTCTAAACTACAACACTTTGGGCTTTAATACTATAGATATATCTATTTGCAGTAATGAGCACTTCAAACCTTGTGATTTGCTCTTGCATCTCTTTATGTAGCCAGAAGAGGCATGACAGGCCCTGAGGAATTATAATTATAGGAAAACAATATGAATCCAAATTATACTTACTTTTAAGCTTCCTACTTTGTCTTCTCTGCTTCACATCTTCCTCATAAGGATTGTTTATCTATTATCAAATTTTCAGATGCTCTATTAAATTCCAGTAACAGGCCACAATGTGCCAAACTCTCTGCCACATATGAATTGCAGTCCATTAGGTTTAACCTCTTGGAGGAAGACAAGGAGCTCTTCTGTCACATTATTTTCAAGTCAGCTGTCTTTTTAAGGATCCAAAAGACATAAAGCATCTCCTGGAGTCACCCTAACTTAGCTTGGATCCTTTTAGTATCAGAATTATAAAATAAATCAGTATCATGAAATAAGAGGATTTGGGTAACTCTCTGCAGGTGAAGGGGAAATTGATGACTTGCTTGGAAAAATCCAAACACAAAAGAAACATACATGAAGATTTTCACTTTGCTATTTGAAACAACCACAAAAGGTTGGAAAGTCAGACTGGGATTAGTCCAGTGACTGCATACACTCCTCTCTTTGTACAGGAATGGTAATTTAATCTATTTACAGTGACTTCTACTGTGACCTTTGGAAGGCATCACAATAAACTCAGAATGGATCTATGAAAAACATGTTTGAAAAATTCATATCTAACCACACGACGAAAAGCTTGGAACAGATGGAAGAGATTTCATGTAAAGCCCATACAGTTTCATTTTCTTGTGTTCTTGTGTTCAAACCCAAAACAGCTGAGGTCTAAGTGACTTTGAATCACTAAGTAGTAATTTTTTCCTCTTTACTTAATTTCATTTTTCTCTTGCTGATGAATTTATGCATCTTGCAACTGCTAAGCTGATATGTGGCATGTTACCTTTGTGGAATTTTCAATGAACATTGCTATGTAGGACTGGAGTCAGGTTAAAACAAGATGTATGTGCACATGGAGTCAAGAGTAAGCATCTCCCCTAGGCTTATACAGCTTTGGCCGATTGAAACAATATTTTCCTGAAAAGTTTCAAATACTATGAATGGCATAAGCATAACATTTCAGATTCAGTGTTTTATACATCCATTTTTCTTTAGGTATATTATTGGAAATGTGTAAGTAATAACACAAAGTAATTGACAGGAAAAAAAATGGTATCATATGGATTAGCAGCCCAGATACTGCCTTATCAGACAAAGCAAGAATAAGAACAAAGACATGAGTAAGAATTTCACAGATAACTTTTGACAGCTGGCATAAATCATAGATGGGATGAATGAGGTGCACCTGGAATTATTCCAGATTGGCTCGTCTGCTTTAGCAATAACTGAAGATCTCATAACGTTGATCCTTCATAGAGTATTATCAATAATACATACAGCTCAACCAACTAAGTTATTATAGCTCACACTATCTTGTTAGTTCATTTGCCAAACTACCCAGTCATTAACCACTCTTGTGTTTCATCATTTATTGAACTTCCACAGTTTGTAATATTTTCATTTGGACCTAAAATCATAAAAGGCTATTAATGGAATGGAAGGTGGTTTGATATGGTATTTTCAGCTACATTTCCTGGAAAGTGTGCAAAATTGTGTATGAATCCAGTTAAGTCCTTGCTTTCCATCAAGAAGAGTATTTCTTGCACACAAATACAAAAAAAATTGCCTAAAAGTGTGAAATAAAAATCATCCTTCTTTGTCTTCTGGATAGATCACAGGATAATTCAGTTTGGAAGGAATCTGAGGAGCCTAACCTCCTGCTCCGAATGGGGTCACACCAAGTTGCTCAAGGCTTTATTCAAATGGGACCCTAAGACCTTAAAGAATGAAGACTACCCAACCTCTCTGAGCAACAGAATATTTCAATAAGATACAAATTCCTTTAATACAATGCAATAAATTTCATGGGCAAACACATACATTTTCAAGATGTACATCCTCTTACTATATTTCCTCAAAAGCAAGAGAATTAAAAAGAACTGGGAAACATTCCCATCTCAGGTCTTCTAGTTTTCAAACATTTAATTTTTTATTAGTTGAACTCTGTACAAACTATCAGCGTAAGGCTTTTCTTATTTATGATCCAAAACACGCATTTTCAAAAATTAGTTTTGTTTTGGTTTGGTTTTTTTTTTCAAATGCAAGATATTTCACTCATCAGTTGAATGTGAATTTATCTGAAACCCCTGGGACTGCACACACTGGTTCCAGACGTACCTCTACTTGTCTGCAGCGTGTGTAATAGCAATAATAATATCACCAGCCTGGTGTCTGCACCAAGCTTGCTGCTCTTCCTGTGGCCCGCTGTAAATGAATACAATTGCTCAGCTGACATTTCCAGGAATCTTGAAAGCAAAGCTCAGCTAGACCATTTAGTCAATCATGTCTGTTCAGATGTTGCCAAAAAGATCACAATTTCAATTCTTTCTGCTGCACAAGACTTAATCATCTATAGCAGTTTTATATAGCACTTTTATTTTTTTCTGTGTGCCTGTGATAGTGGTTTCAGTTTCTCCTCAATGATAGTAGAAAAGGACCTGATTAAGTACCATGGAACTTCTGCTGGGTTGCAAGGGAGTTTTTAAGAAAGGTCCTGCTGGTTGACTATTTTTATTTTTCTGGCATCGATATCTGGAGAAATGCCTTGAAAAATTGAGTGCAGGCACACTGACTTCAAAAATTGTTATATATTAACCAGAAATTTCCTCTTTCCCCACCTACTTTTAAAATTTTTAATAGTGGAATATATCGGAACATGTAGAGAACTGTAAAACAGCCAAGTAGACTCACATAAAACTCCCTGAAATGATCCACTTCTGCAGTGGAATAAATCAGAGGAAATATCAGTGAGGAAAGAGGATATCCAAAGAAAGTGACTGCAAACTGTTAGTTAAAATTGAAGTGTGATATCCCTTTCAATTCCTGTTTTCCTGTTCTCAAATAGCCACGGTTAATTGGTTTGCTTTCAGAAAGACGCCCATTAAATCCATTTTACTCTATAAAAACAATGAAACAAGTCGTCCTTTCCCTTGGACCAGCATGGGATGTTTGCAGGCTGATTACTTCAAGGGCAGATTTATCCTTTGGTGTTACATTCAAATGCAGACACTTGAAGTTTGGTAACAAGCATTCCTGGGAGATGTGACAAGTTTTGAAATGTGTATAACAAACCTCATTCATGTGCCAAATCACTGCCCCCTGCATTTTATGGTCCCGCATCTTTTGTCTGTGGGGAGGGAGTGAAGTGCCTCAAAGATGAGGGCAAGGTTGGAAACTGTGATCAGAGCCTGATTGTGCTGGCATTTGTTACAAGTACAGGGAGTTGAAATGATGTTTCTGAGAACTCCCATTACTGTTTACAACTATGTATTCCAAGAAAACTCCCAATATAGTAGCCGTTGTGAACAAAGACTGCGGGGATATAAGCCGCAGATGNACCCACCCTGCCTCCATAGTTTGTAATGTTCAGCAAGAGTGAGAACAGTCTGGGAATACAACTCATAAGGTCTTGACTTCAGCGTCAATTGCCTAGGCATGTGGTATAGAATAGATGTGCTCCTTTTTGGCTTATTTTTTGCCAAGGACAGGCAGACTGGGCACCCCAGGAGATGTTGCACATGTCCCAGCCACCTCTCTCATTCCAGCTGCTCAATGTTAATGTTTCAGAAGAAAAAACCGATACCAGTCCTAGCCCTGCTGACAGTCCCAGCACGCTGCAAGCAGGCAGAGCAGCAATCACTTTAACTGCTTCCCTCGAAATACCCACAGAGTCTGAGTTTTGGCTTCACTGGCATTTAACTAATCATATCAAAGTCCTTACCTATGCTTTCATTTCTATTTTTATTTCCCCCTGTAATATTAGCTTCAGATGTCACTGTTCTGCTTACTTTTTAATTAAAGACCTTGACATTTTGAAGCTACTTTATATTTCCTACCTTGGCAGTATTCAAAGACAGACTCCACAGATGGGCAAATAATCATATCAAGATCTGAGGTAGCACTTCCCTTCATCTTGGTCCATTTGGGTAAACTCATACCACATGCCAGTGTGAACTATCCTTCTAACAAGGGCTGTAGATCCCTGCTGAAACTTATTTAAGAAGCGTAATTTTGGCTGTGCATAAGTGCCATACATTAAATATATTACAGGTGAAATCTGTTGGGAAGGGCTCTGACATTTGTAAATTAGACAGACACTACATATTAGAGAGTCTCCAAACTCTGAGCAAATGTAAGATAATAGAATTTTTATATAGTAATTTTACCTGCAGTCTCTTTAGAAAGGAACACCTAATCCCTTTCAGTTCTATGGTCTCCAGCCTTTACAATTAAATAATTTCCATTCAGTTATTCCTAGCTATTCCCTATGTGTAATGTTATCTCATTTTTTAAGAGGTGTATGGAAGGGTTGGACAGTATCTGTAATGTGATCTGTGCATGGTACATTTACTGTCTCCTCTCTCTTTTACAAGGCACTGCATGTGTCTTCTTTGTGCTTTTCCCAGGGAGGAGGAAATCTGGGAGTGCCACAAAACCGCAATGGCAGCCTGAACTATCCCTGAAAGGTAAGCATATGATAAATGTGATGAGGTTGATTCTACCTTGGGTAGACATGAATTAGGAACCACAGCTATAGAATGTAGGTTCTTTGCAGTTATCCATGTTCTTCTTGGCCCTATTGCAAAGATTTTATGCCAAAATTGGCAAGTTATCCCAGCAAGCTCTGGGATATCTATTTTGTTAGAGTAATTTGCCACTGAATTAAGTTTCCCTGTAAACCTTTTATTTCTTATTGTGCTCTAGTGTATTGGGGGCACCTGAGACTCACTTGTAAAACTGCAGGCAGCGGGTTTCTTGCACACAGTGTAATTCTCACATGGAGTTTTAAAAGTTAAAGCCAACTCTCCCACATGAAGGTGGTCTAATTCCTGACAGGCTGCTTGGCCATACCTGCACACAACCTGTTTTGATGCATTGTTGTACTCCTTTCTATGATACTGCTTTTGGGTCCTTCATGGCATTGCAGAAGGGAAACCATACCTGGCATGGCTGGGTTGATTAGCAAAGCCAAGAACATATGCACAGAAACCCATTCCAACTCAAGCAGAGAAACTGACAAAACACAAGGGGTGTTAAAATATCCCCTAGAAAAAGAGCAGCTGCTTTTAAAGAGATGCAGTGGTTATCAGCAGTTGCAGCCATCTAGGCAATTGAACAGTTCGTCTCTCTGTTGCTGCTTTGTCTGCACCAGAGACCAACCTGACCAGCTTTAGATTGCCTCTTTTCTCTTCACAGCATCTCTAAATATCTGTTTCTTCCTCAAGTTCCAGTATAAATCTACCTTAGCTTGAATCTGCCCAGTTCAGTGACATGTTTTAGGATTGACATCTTAAACGTCCATGCAAGAACTGAGAGGTCACTGCTCTTGACTTGAAAACAGCTTCATTACTCCACAGGGTGCATGGCATGTAGATACAGACTTGGGAAGCAGCAGGATAACACAGTCCTGAAGACTGCAGCTATTTTTAGCTATGCAAATATATAATGCCAAACACTAAATAAGTCAGTGGTCCGGAATCAAAAATTGCCATAAATTTCAGAAGATTCACACTGGAACTAGACTCATGTAAGTAATTGTACTGATTCAAGATCACTTAAACTTGTTACCATCCTCAAATTCAGCCATGCAGAGTAATAACAATGTTATTAATCATTTTGATAAAACCTACCTTCTACACACAGTGACAAATGTGGGGATCTTAGAAAGTGTGCAGATTGCCTGGATCTGTAAGGAAGAGAAGTAGCCTGCTCAATTTCAAAACAATAATAATTTATAAAGAAAAGGTTAGGAATATAAACATTGATAAACTTGCCTTACAAATATTATTTTAAATATGGCTGTGACAGACTGCTTGAAGTTGAAGCCTAATAAAGCAGTTATTTTCAAGGAGACTTCTTTACATGCTTAAGAGGAAGCACGTGCTTCAGGGCTTTGTTGGGTTCCAGGCACATTGTCTTCATAACAAGCATTGTGCTACTTCCAGTCTCTGCCTTATTCCATTGGGCATTTCCCTGTGTCCAGATCCCAGGCCAAAAGGCTGTAGAGAGTGCTGTAGTAGAGTTCCTCTATCTGGAGGCAATGACCAAAGATGAGAGAAGGGCTGCAAGTTGCATTTTATGTTCAACATCTTTATGAGGCAAAGCATAGGGTTTTCTATTCTTTGCATACATCTGCAAAGTATTATCCATAAGGCAACTATAACAAAAGAAAGAAAATTAAACCCAGACTGATTGGAATGAATACAAAATAAACAGTTTGTTTAATATCTCTGGTTAATTCATCAAATGACAAAAGTGAAGCAAATGCTTCCGTCTAAGCTGGGGAGTGTGGTGGAGATTAGAAAAAAAAGCAAAATATTTAGCTTACCTCACCTGAAAGCAATCTCCTCTTTGATCTTGTTTTGCTTGAACTGCCAGCACCACTTCTTCTCCAGTATCATCAATTCCTTCTGTGTTTGCTCTTTTCTATGCATCTGCCCTGGCCAAGTGTTAAGAGTCTCGTAACATATCTGGATGATTTTTATCGAGAAAAGTATTTAAGCCCTTACGTAGAATTTCCACTTGCAAGAAAGGCTGTGTAATTAGCCTCTGCTTCAGCTATACAAGTTTTCCTCTAGCTTTTTGTGTCCGTGCTTAGTGTATGGAACTGTAACTTAAATATGAATTGACCCTGCCCAAAATCTCTGGTAGAATTTAAAGCAACTTCATTTCTGCTCATTAAAGGAACTTGGCATGCCCTTTTATTCATCTCTTTATGCATAGAACAGACAGACACTTGAAGCCCTTTTCCTCATATGCTGTTTGGTGCAGGGTATGATCTACTGCTAGGTGGGGGAAATTTAGGGGATGCTTAGTGTACTTTTCTCTATAGACGCTTTGTCCTAGTTGCAGTTGGGATAGAGTTAATTTTTTTCTTATTAACTGGTACGGTGCTGGGGTTTGGATTCAAAATCAGAATAATGTTGATAACACTCTAATGTTTTAGTTGTTGCCAAGCAGTACTTACCTTAAGCCAAGGACTTACCAGTTTCCCATGTTCTGACAGTGAGGAGGTGCACAAGAAGCTGGGCAGGAGCATGGCCAGGACAGTCGACCCCAACTGACCAAAGGGATATTCCATATCATAGCACATCATGCTCAGTAAATGAACTGGAGGGAGCTGGCCAGGGTCCGCTGATTGCTGCCCAGGGACCAGCTGGGCATTGGCCAGCAGGTGGTGTGCAAAGGTGTTGGGCATCACTTGTTTTTCTTGGGGTTTAGTCCTCTCTCTGTCTACTTTTCATTCCTACTAGTATTGCTGTTGTTATTATTGTTAGTATTATTCACATTATTATATTTTACTTTGTTTCAATTATTAAATTGCTCTAATCTCAATCCATGAGTTTAACTTTTTCTGATACTCTTCCTCACTGTAGGGGAGTGCTATGCAGCTGCATGGCACTTGGTTGCTGGCTGGAGTTAAGCCATGACAGGCTTTCATTTCTGTAACTGCATGGTCACACATGCACACACATGCAGACATACACAAGCTGTACAGATTTTACACTAGTCAGGTCGTATCACTGACTGGTGTGCTTGGCTTTTGCTGCTAATACATATTCCTTTAGATTTACTTTTACACTCCAAGCCTCTGAGCAGTTTGAGGTTTGAACCAGACCAAAGCATTGATATAACCACCACCCCAGGATGTGCCTTTGCTGTACAGATCATCTATTTCACATTAAAAGAACACCTGTAAGGCTGAAAAGTAAAGGACTCCATTATGTAGCAGATAGTGTTGATTCAGTCCTCTTCAGATACAACCTCTGGTTACCTGACCATGTGCTCTGGTTTCCATAGGAATCCACTCCTGTCCAGTACAACTCAATGCAATGAAATAAGACCCCCTCCTAAAAGTAGCATCCCCACTGTCTGCATGGCATATTTTGGCTGACATGCAGATCCTAATTTTCAGGGATACTGGGTCTCATATGAACAACCCCCAGAAAGCTGATGGATCAAAATCAAAATGTATTTCCATTATTTTTAAGTCTTTCTTTGTAGACATCAAACTACAAACAATAAGAGAAAACAGCCTTTATCACTGGGCATATTGGACTCACCCACCCAACACAGTCACATTACCAAGTTCATTTGTGAAAAACAAGGAAGACACTGATGGCACAAACAGTGCAAGGTCTTTGCCCCATTAGGTCCCCCTTAAGAGCATCCTCAGCTCCTGCCTGATGTTTTACCCGAATCAAGACCCTTTTTCAGACTACATGCTCATGAATCTCTGACAAGAAACAACTGATAAAACAGCCTGACTTGCACAAGCTCTTGCCCTTTTTCTGAAACTGTTTCTTACTGTCACTTCCTCTTCTGTCACTGAATCCCAAATCCTGCAGCTCCACTGCAGCTCCTTTTCCCTTCTGTCTCTACAACGATTGAAAGAACAACTAGAAATTGCTGCTCAGGACACCCTTTCTCCCTTCCAGGAGTAACACAGGAGTTTAGCATCTATCATGGGAAGACATGTGAGACAGAATATCAAACATTGTAACTAATCAAAAAACCTGATTTGGGCTACCAGTTTCCATCCTCGTTGATTTTGCAAACCCCAGCCAAGAAGAAGTTAGTCTTCTCTCAACATACTCCCTGAAAAACAAATAATTAATTACATTAATTTATAGACGTATTGATAGAGTAGGCTCACACCTGCCCTTAACAGTGATTACCTTTAAACATAATTTAAAAATTTAACCTATATGGAAGCCTCCAAAGATGTATTTTTGAGTCTCTGGATGTGGGAGACAAAAGGCTCAGGGTCACCACAAATTAGCTCAGGTGGTTAGAGCTTTATACTAAAAAGCCAAGGTTGTGTGTTGAGTCCCTGTACAGTCCATCACTTAAGAGTTAGACTCAATAATCTTTGTAGGTCCCTTCTGGTTCAGAATATTCTGTGATTACCAGGTGGAAGAATAGGAGATGAACAGCAGAGAGGCAGTGAGCATGGGTATTTGTTGGGATGGACTGGCTGGGTTGGTAGCTTCTGCCAAGATCTCTGCAGTGGCAGGACCTATCCAAGGAAAGGCACTGGAGCCTGGACACAGATGGCAATCCACAGCTCCCATATATACTGATTTTCAACTATTTACACCCTTTGTGTAGGCGAGCTAAGATCATCACGTCCCTCCCATCACATTGTGAATTATAACTCTCAGTTTCACAGTAGCACATAACGTTGTCAGAGTAGTGATCCAGTGCTCCCACAGCACACCACAATCCTTGAATGCTAATTACCACTGTGCAGAAAAATACTAGATTCTCCTACTGCAGCCATGTAACTGCCTAGAAGATGAATATGGTATCAGGAAACCTATGCCAATGCTCTAAAAATCTTGTAAAGACTTTTTTTGGGGTGGGGGGAAGGAGGAGCATCATCATAGGCTTTATCAGAGCACCTTCAGAAACTCATCTCCACAAAGATACCACAGATGTCCACTTGGAAAAAAAGAAAAAGAAAAGCATAAAAAAATAACAGTCAAGACTTAAAAGCAAATTTGCACCCTTATTGTAGTATCATTTTACTCCCTCTGATATACACTGATTTATTTCAGAGAAAGTCCATTCTATTCTCTTCTCCAGATACCACTGGTCAGAATTTCCCAGTAATCCTCTACTGATAATCAGTGGGTACCACATGTGGAAAAAAATCATCACACAAAAAAGAAGTCACACAGTGGATCAACTTCACTGCCATTGTTTACAGCCAAGTATAAGTCCGTGATTGAACCCTAGGCAAACATTAAGTTGCTCTATATTATACCCTACCTGCCTCCAGTAGTCACAGGCTGAGAACGTACAAAGAAGAGCAGGCCATATAAAAAATAAATAAATCATGCCCTGTGAAATGTAATTTATTCTTTGCACACAGCAGGAGAGAGTGATTGCTTTAAGTGTCATGATCAACACTTAAAATAATGATGGTGAATTTGGAAGAAACTGGAAACATCTGAGCAATTCTCAATCCACCTTTAAAGGGCACTTTGAAAGCTTTACATAAATTGAAGAAAAGCTGCTAGGACAGCAAACATAAATGGCAAGAAATGCTGAAGAACTGTCATGTGGGCAAAACTCACAGAGAGTCCCTCCTCAACTTAGTGTAAATACCAACAGTTCATCTTTCATGCAGAACCAAATTATTTATGAATTCACCATCATTTATATTCTCCGAGAATGTTGATCCAAGCACAGGATGAGTACAAAACTTTAATGTTCTATTTGAGTAGAGATGCATAACAATTTCATTGGATTTCACTGAATCAGCAAGGTGTGAGAATAAGCAGATTAGTATCAGGGAAAGATTTTCCCTTTCTTATGTAGCTTGTTCTGGTTCGTCCAGAGACACTGAACTTCAGATTTGAGAAATGAAACATACAGTTAGGAAGCAGAGTTATGTCTTGCAGTGATGTTCCTGTCTCTGGGCAGTGTGGTACTCAAAGGTTTTCTCAACTCCCAGATGAGAGCATACCTTAATGGAAATCCTGGTAAAACCAAGGACCAAAACCTTAGTTTGATTCTGATCTTACTGGACACATATAAGCATAAACTTAATGTAGCTTTGATACGAGTTGTTTTTAATTTGGAGAGAAATAAGTTGAAATCAGTGATGCTGTATCTGCTTAGTTTCTCAATTATTTTGGCCCTACACTAATTTTCATGTGTTTCCCTTTTGCTTGATGGATTTCAAGGAAAATAAAAACTTTATGTGGGATATAATTAACATTTTGGTCTAATATCTCGAGTTATTTTTCCAGCGGAAACTTCTGGGTGGGAAAACTTGACACTTTGGAAAGAGTGCCAAAATTTAGTTCAAGTTTATATTTACTAAAGGAACATTTGACATTTCATTGATGCATCACAAAGAGAAATAAGGGACACACCTGACAGGATTATCTTGTACTGAAATGCTTTTTAAAACAAACAATGGCACTGCCCAGCAGTAAGAAAAAGCAAAGCAAAGGTATGAGTATGAAAAGAAAACAACTGTGATCCTATGGGAAGTGTGAATATTACTCAGAGCACAAGGACACCATCCTTAGTTTTACAGTATAGGAGAAATCTATTAAAGCATACCCAAAATGCTGGATATTTTTAAATAGGTTAAGGTATTTCTAGTGCAAATACAAAAGTGCTTTATTACAACTTGCATACCTTACCATCTTAAATATTTTTTTAAAAAATTGTTTTTAAAATATTTTAGTCCAAATCAGCCATGTGTAAATTTTAGCATGGTGATTTTAAGTCTCTTTAGAGACATTTTTGCTTCCACTCCATCTTATTATAACACATTATTATTTTCACATAACTTTCATGAGATCCCTAAAAACAGTGGTTTGCTATCCCCAAACTGCCATACATAAAATAGACCAGGGCTTATCAGAGATTTGCTCTATTTTCAGTTTCCTGTCTATGCCAACCTCAACTTCCATGGCAAATGATGATGAAAAAGACCATTAGACAAAGCAATAAAGAGTAAAATAAAAGCTCATTATAAGCCCAATTCATAAAACTACAAGCTGTAGTGTGCAGTATGCACAAGTAAAACTGAAAACTGGCACAAGTTTCAAGCATACTAAATGAGATTATAAACTAGCTGTTGTTTTTCTGTCTGAGAAAAGCCATTCTTTAATGAGCTTGGAAACGCAGCTAAATATTTTCTTTCATAAATTCAAGAAAAAGCCATACCACTTTTGAGACTTCTGCTAGGCAGCTTTTTCTCCTCTCTCTTTTCCTCTTTTAAAATTTAAATACTGCATAGGAACCATTTGCTCTGTAAGGTTCCCATAGTTAGGACCAAACCTTCTCAGAGGAATTTTGGCACCTTATTAATTAGTTGGTTATGAGAAGGAGCTGCACTCTTTCAGTGACTCCTATTTTGCCATCAGTAAAGTGTGATCCCATAATAAATTTCCATCAAGCAAACTATTTCTGGTAATTCCCCCTAATTAACACCAGACTGCTAATAATAAATTAGACCCTATGTGTTTCTGATATAACCAAGATCTTGTCTGAGCCCAAGATATTAACCAATGTCCCAAGAAAGTAAAACTCGAACCTAAATTAAGCCTTTGCTGGTAAAAGGATTTATATGCAATTTAGTGCGAAACCCTTTGAAGATCTCATACAGGGCATTTTGACCAGCAAATATTTTGAGTGACAGAGAGATTTGTTCTGTGCCGAGCAGTGAAAATGGATTTATTGTGAAAACACACCATTGAATTTTAAGCCTATAAATCTTACACTGGATTACGGCATCTTAATGAATGAATGACAGATGTCTCTTTTTTTTTTTCTTTGTCGATGCATTTTAATGTTACATGATGTTGTGATTGATAGAAACCAAACCTTTGCCATTAAAATGTCAAATGCAGACTTGATGCCTTTAAAAGTTTGGCTTCTGGAGCTTAATATACTGTTTGCAAATAGACTAGCGTTTGTCTTGTTCATAGCCTAAACACAGAAGGGGAGGCAAGTTCTCTGTAAAGTTGCCTCTAAATTTTATAGAGCTGCGTGCAGTGTTTTCCTTTGCTTGTGTAAATAAAGGTAGAAAACAACAGTGCATTGGCCTAGTTAAGAGATACTCAGCTAAGGTGATTATTACCAGACTGTATTATCATGAAGTAATTGGCTATGTTATCTCATGGCTAGGCTTCACAAACGAAGATTTGGGAAGGGCTCTACCCATGCTCGCTACAAGCACACTGGTGGCTAAAAAGGCCAATGCGAGATAGGCAAGTCTGACTGCAAAAGGCACAGTGGAAAGTCTCCATCGGCACTACTGGCACGGCACGGTTCTTCCTGTGTTGCCTTTTTTCCCCAAGACTGATTCTGCATGTGTTCTCCAAGGAGGCAGCACCGCAATGGATGGTGTGTCTCCATTTGTCCCAATTGGAGGCCAGGGTGGACCATTGATGGTGGTCAATATGACCAAGGCCGAGGTATTGTTTCAGGGAGTCCTTTTATCTCCTCTTCGGGGCTCCTCTCTTGTGGCAGCCGGTGGCGAGTTCCCCATAGAGCACAGTCTTAGGGAGGCGGTGATCCCCCATCCTGGAGATGTACCCTGCCCAGCGGAGCTGCATTTTCAGCAGCATTGCCTCGATGCTGGTGATCTCTGTCTGTTCAAGGACAGACACATTAGTCATGTAATCAGACCAGTGGTTGTTTAGGATTGTACGGAGGCAGCACTGATGGAAGCGCTCGAGGAGTCACAGGTGGTGGCGGTAGATGACCCATGATTCAGACCCAAGAGTAGACAGTACAATGGCTCTGTAGACACTAATCTTGGCATTTTTCTTCAGGTATTTATTGTGCCAGACTCTTTTACAGAGTTTTCCAAAAGCTCTGAATGCCTTTGCTAACCTGTTGTCTATCTCTCTGTCAATCTTACCATCTGAGGAAATGATGCTTCCCAGATAGCTGACTGCTGGACTGACTTAAGCTCTGATTTGCCTATGGTGATGTGGGGATGATGGAAGACTTCCTGAGCTGCAAGTTCATAGAGAACTTCTGTCTTCTCTAAGCTGACTTACAGCCCAAAAAGCTCAGCAGCCTCTGCAAAGCAGGATGTTAAGTGCTGCAGAGCTGCTTCTGTGTGAGCAACCAGGGCGACATTGTCAGCAAAAAGCAGCTCATGGACAAGGTGATTTAGGGTCTTAGTGTGGGCCTTCAGTCGCCTTAGGTTGAATAGGCTTCCATCGGTACGATATCAGATGTAGATACCGTTTTCTTCATCGAAGTCTACTGTGGCCCTTTGGAGCATCATGCTGAAGAAGATTGTGAAGAGGGAGATGAGATGACAGTATTCAATATGGTATTCACATATTTCAATTCGTCTTGAGAAAAGATGGAGAATCAGACTTACCAAGGTTGGAAGGGGCCTATAGAGATGGAGGGAAAGTAACTAGTCCAAGGCCTGTGTCCAGTTAGGTTTTGAGTTTCTCCAATTATAGAAAGTCCACAATCTCTCTGGGGAACCTGTGCCAGTGTTTGACCATTCTCACAGTCATTCTGTCACTACATACCACTGAACCAAGTCTGGCTCCATTTTCTTGACTCCCCTGTCCATGTGTTTGACATATCAGTGAGATCCTCCCTGAGCCCTCTCTTCTCCAGGCTGAACAGTCACAGCTCTCTCAGGCTCTCTTTGTATGACATATGCTCCATAACTTTAATCATCTTCCTAGCTCTTTACTCCCATACAGGCATGTCTCTTGCATTGGTGAGACCAGCACTGGACTCAGTTCTCCAGATGTGTCTCACCAAGGCTGAGGAGAGAAGGGTCACCTTCTCTAATCTGCTGGCAATGCTCTACCTAATGGATCCCAGGAGGCCAGTGGTTTTCCTTGTCACAAAGGGGATATCACTGGCTTGCGGTCAGCTTGGTGTCCACCAGGACCCCAAGTCCTTTGCTGTAGAACAAAGCTTCATTCTGAAAAACAACGAAAAAACCGCAAAGAATGAGCGGCTCAAATGATATTTATTCCTATATACAATCATGCCTTTCTTTTACGGACTACAATTCAGGAACAGAAAACATCCAACAACCACAAAATAACTGAGGACAGATAGAGAATCTCAGGTTTTGAGTAGGGTTTATTGCTTGTTATGTTTTTCAATTATAATTAAATTTGCAAATGTGAACAGCCAAAATTTGATGCCAAAGATTATTAAACACAAGGAAAGAAATCACCAGAACTTAACAGCTAGTAGTTTAGCATAAAACAATGTCTGCAAAGCAGCTCATGTGGCTCTCTGATGCAAGTAGCTCTGTGAAGAAACAGGTACACAACTGAACAGACCAACACACTGAATCACAACTTAACTTTTGCTCTTATGTTTATTGCATTGTTATATTAAGCATTTATATTTACACATAATCCTGAATTATTTAGTTACAATATACTGGAAGTGTCATCAAGAATCGATTACTCACTTATGTGGCCTTCTAGCTTCAACCAGAGTTAAACCCAATTCTCTCACGGGCAGTTTTGGAAGAAAAATAATTACTGACTGAAAATGCATGCAAAAAGCTACAGTAGTTATGTTACTAACATGTCTCTCCTGATTTTCTAACATTCCCTCAAAACATAAATGCTATACATGTGTTGTATGACAAACAGTTGAAAATCTCACAAAATTCCCAGATGATGATGGAACGATGCCGATTTTTGCCAAGTGTTCATTCAAATACACATATATACCTATGTCTCTCAATGTACGTGCATACATGTGCATGTATAGAGCAGTATATATAAACATGTACTCACACCTCAAAAGATTCTTGAGGTAAAGGCAGGCTTGCAAATAAAACAAAATATAAAGATACCAGGATAAAATAGTTCTAAACAAAAAAAGGGTAATAAATATTCAGTGAGATATGGCATTATTATAAAGTGCTCTACTAACATCTCACTTATTAAAATAATGATAAAAATTATGTTCCTTTTAGTTGATTTATATAATTTGGTAAAGCCATTAAATATTCATTATGTATCAGTGACTCTATGCTTCCTTTTAAATTTTAAACAAATAGATAAAAGCAGAAATTAAAAGGCAAAGCAGCTAAATGAAGCAGTTCTATTGGAGCCTTTCAGGCTTTTGTCCTCAAATTCATTAACAACTGAAAAAGTTCAAACTCTACAGCATATGGATTAAAAATACAATTCCAATTAAAGTGATGAAACTAAACAAAATGTAATTGGATTTTAAGGACAAACTTAGAAGTTTCTATCCTATGTTAAAATAGCAAGGTCTGAATTGCAGAAATTACTGCACGCCTTATCCTGTGCATTTCCACCCTCTTTCCCCATGCATGTGCAATATAGCTCCACTGAAACCCAGTCTCTAGGTTTCATTTCTCCACATTCCACTTAATTTCAAAAGCAACCTGGCTTATATATTACCATATCTTGCCCAGTCTGCTTCTATCCTTCTGATTTTCAGCCAAACTCACAGAAAGGTACATCTACAAGAGTGTAAACATTTTAAATAGCTTTATACCGTACCACCAAATTTCTTCTTATTTACCAATATTCACCAGAATATCAAATTTCTTCTGTACCACCAGAAGTTAAAAAAAGAAATATGGCAGTATTGAGGAAAAACAACTTCAGGAAATAAAGTGAAACAGCCCCACAATGTGAGCCTGCATTGTTGAATTAATAAGAAAGCCAAATATCTTTTCATATTTCAGAGCAGAAATTTTGGTTTTCTTTCCTCCTCTTTTATTGATGTTCCTCATTTCAATTGCTTTAGTCAACCATAGCAATTTTCTGTGATTTTTCCCTACCATTTTATGGATAAAACTGTCACTTGAATCAGGACCCTTGCCCTCCCAAAAACAAAAATAGTAAATGTGGGGGGTTTTAATGTCTACTGGAAAGAACACTAAAGGCTAATAATTCAGCTCTGACATCTCAGCTGAATAAATTCATGTAAATTCAGTTTTCTTCAGAAATCTGCTTGGGTCCCAAGAGGACCCCCTTCTCTGTTGTGCAATTCTGCTGGAGTGAAACTCACCCTGTGCAGAGGGGCACCACCTTTTCCCTATCTGCCTACAATTGCTCCATACTACTTAAGCTCTAATTTGAAGCTAAGGGGGAATTAGCTGGTATACAAGTCCTGTGCTGACTCTCTGTGTGGATGTGAAATTCATATCAAGCCACAGAACTGGCTGGTTTCCTAGCTTGCAGCAAATGCATAATGACAGTATTGTCTCTCTGCTCCCTTCAGGATCTGAGAGATATACTGAGCTGCTTAACTAATATAGTATTATTCAACAGTATATTCCCTACATCTGGAAGAAAAGGGAGAAATAAAACCTAAACTAATAAAAATCATAACAGCTGAACAAGAAAGTTAAATTTTCAGTACGCTACCTGGCACACCATCAATATTCATGAGCTACATGGTAAAGAATGTACTGAGAGAAAAACAACGTCCTCATTTGCACTTCAGCAGTTGCCCTCATTCAAGACCAGAATCTCACATTCTGGATATTAAACACTATTACCTGCAGATTTAGTGCAATTTCCCCTTTCCAAGGCACTTAAAGATATCTAAAACCTGAACTGCAAACAGAAGAGTGTAAATCCCTGCTCCCTTAAGATCTGATCTACTATTTCCATCCTGTCAAGCATACCTTCAGCAGGAAGGTGTTTTGGCCAGTGTTCTCATAGTACATGAGTTAAGGAAGAGTATCCCATTTATGCTTTCTTCCAAGTGGCATCCTCTAAACTATTCTTTTTTAAAAGCAGAGCCACTGGCCAACTTAACTGCTTTGTCAAAATCTCTGTCCTTTGCAAACCCATCAGAAATTTAACTTCAAAGGCACAGGTACATGTAATTGTGCAGGAGGCTTCATTTATATGAATATCAGATAAAAATACTAGCTTTTGAACTAGGTATTCTGTGTAATTTTATCTTTGTTTTGAATTCTTTTTAATGGAGTTTAACTGCAATACTTCTAGGCAGACTTTAAAAACACCACTGCAATAAAGTGATCTGGATTGCTGAAGCCAGTCTCCTTTTATGTGTTGAAGAGCAGCAAAACCAAGACTTCTAATATCAGGTATTTATTTTTATAGATATTTTACTTCTCATACTGAAACAGATATAAATGTGGTCATAAAATCATGAAATTAATACAGTAATGTGCCAAGTGTAGAGGTAAAGGCACTCTAATTGTTTGGCTTGGGTGCAATTCCTAATTCCTTTCTTTTTATGCAGCAAAACATTAAATGATACTCTGAAAAATTAGTGTACAAAACCCTCTGCAAGTTTCCCCATCTCCCTTCCATTTTAGAAAAATTGTATATAAATTTTAACAAATTATTGAACATGGACATTTTAACCTTTCATCTCAGTACATTTGTTACACAAGATGAGCTCCAAGCATCAGATGTTGATAGAGTGAGCATGTTTCTTGCACAGTGGCTTGTCCTTCTTGGAGAAGAAAGTCTGGCCCTCCAAACTGTCATTACATACCTGAAATGGGATAAAAAAGAAAAGATCACCCAATTCAGATGGATGAATTACACCAAAATTATTCAGAATGCCAAATTATGGTATTGTTCTATGCACAAACATATTCAAAGAATATGAATTATGTTTTTCTTAGAGACACTCTTTTTGATGTAATACTAGTGATTGGTATAAGCATAATCTTTCTTTAAGACAACAGGCTTTTAACTGGAAACAGAGTTAGGTTCAGCATTTAAAAAAAAAAAAACCACAACCAACAACCCAATAATTAAGACTGGGTCTTTTGTTTTAGATATATGATATTATCAGGCAATACCTTGGCTACAGTGTCTTTATGTGAAAAAACTCTTGCTACTTTGGAAACACAGCCCCTTCCTGTATGACCTTCAATGCTTGCTTCAAAGAAGTAAACATCAAGGGTTAAATGCTAGGACTCATGGACAGCTTCTCTTGGATCCATGCCAAAGGCTTACAACAGCAACACACCTTCCAAATAGCTTTTTGTTTGGGCCCAGGGAATTCAAAGGGGTTAGAGCTGTTAATTCCTATATTGGTGAGGTTAGCACAAGCACGGCTGCCCAGGTTTGTTTAAAACGTAGATTTGTTTTACTTACGGAGCATACAAAGCAAGTGTCATGCCAAGTGTGGCCCAGAGCTTCAAGAAACCTGTCTCCAGCCTCAATGGGGAATTCACAGCCATAGCACATAGTACCGAAGAGGGCATAGTAATCTGCAAAGAGATACCAACAGATTATAAAGCATATGCAGAAAAGCAAGACCGATCCTTTGAAACCTTTGTGCTTGGCTTTCAATGGCAGTGGGTTTGGACTTGCTGAGTTTTGTAAGACTGAGTACACTGAACAAAGATCTCCTAGACTAAAAGACTAAGATGTCATCTTCTCCACGCTCATTCAGTTCTCATCCCCTTCCTTGTCCTTTCAAGTGAGCAATGTTTCCATCTTCCTGGTGTTTGATTTCCTTGAGATCAATAGCATGCCCAGGGAGGGAGACACATACTCCTTGCAGAGCACCTGCACAAACTCTACGTGGTCCTTACGTTCTCTCAAACTCTGCTTTGAAAGCGTACCCCAGCTGTGCACTCGACTGACCTCCTCAGTGAGTAATGAACTCCTGCCTACATTCTGGCACAATATTTGTCTCAGACTGCACTACTCAAAATCATGTAATCATCAGGCTTCTGCCCTAAACAGAGTCTAGAAATTTGAACCAAGTCAAAATACATTTCTAGTCACTGAAGTTTAATTACATGGCTTAAAAAAAAACCCAAAACCCCAACAAAACAAAAAAATCCAAAACAGCAAACCAAAACACCCCAAAACAAACAAACAGCCCCCCTACACCCCATTCAAAAAAAAAAGAAAAAGGGTAAAAAAAAGAAGAAAAAACCAAACTGGAGGCTTTAGGCACCATACTTATTATGTTTAACAAAAAGTATCACTAGGCTGTCAGGATGGTTATTAGTGACCAGACTCTCTGAGAAGTATTTGCAGCATTCATTTTTAAGCACTGGATTGACCTAGTGCCTCTGGAGGTTTCCCTGGAGTTAGTAGAGAGAAGCTTCTTTAGGAGTCTCAGGGAGTAGGAGCTAAAACAAATGGCATTGAACCGTTCATTCTCCCCAACACCACCAGAGTTTTAAAAAGAGAGAGCAGAACAAACTAGAAGAACAAAATACATGTATAAAGTTGGGTCAGAGGCACTGACAACCCAATCCCATCCCCACAGTCTTGGTGTTTGACACTCACTTCCTCCCATCTCAGGGGTTGCAAGTCACCCCCTTTGCTGCCCACCTGTGCAGGCCTAAATTTAACTCCAGTTGTTTGGTCTTTTTCATTTATTTCAACTCTTAAATCCCCCATTCTCGGAAGGAAATGTTTTATTCCTGCACAGAAGACAACAGCATTTGTGCTATAACATGAGAGTATTTGGGATCAGCACACTACCATAGCAAACATATCATGCAGCATTATGTCTTTGTAAGATGAACTGGAGTGACAGACATAATGAAGCTTTGGACTCCATCTACCAGTAACAGAGTGTTACTACCATAGTAATACTCTGCGTCTGAGAGGGAAATTAGATGCCAGGGGTTGTTTGCAAAGGAGATTTATAAAGAGTGGGAAGAGGGGTAGAAGTGGATTTTTTTTCTTTACTCAATTATACAGATCTGCCGAAGCTCTAGTGCTTACTGCAGCAGAGCCAACAGAGGATTATCAGATGTATCAATCCCAAAAGTCCTGTTTCTGTTTAGTAAGGCAGAGTTTCATGCGCTGACCTCCCTCAAAATGCATCACAAGGAGACATAACAACAGGATGGGGAATAAGAGTGCTCTGGAAAAGCAAAACCCTCAATGACTGCCAGTGGCAAGTTACGCCTTCACTGATCACCTTCATTAATCCATGCTACTGGAATGAATTCACAAGTGTTTAATGAGAAGAAAGACCATAAAAATACCAAATGGTAGGACACATCTGTGCAAAATCCCTGAAGGACATGATCTCATGACCATACTGTTTCAGCTCTTTGCACTTGTGTTCATACAGAATCTTACTGATATTTTCCTGGTGCCAGCAGTTAAAGCCTTTTGTAAGTTAGCCTGTGGTTTGTGTTGATAAGTTTATTGGCTTTTCTTTTGAAGAAAGGGCAACAGATAAGGGAGAATGAAGGGCATCAACTTTCTTTTGCTTTTTCATGCTTGAATTACAATACCACAGAAGTCTTCCAAGGCAGACTTCTCATACAGTCACATATCAATGCTTCCTGCACACTGCATTTCAAAACTAGGCTACTAACTGTGCACTTAAAAAAAAAAATCAAAGTTGTAGCTATCTGGACTTTTAATTTAATTTTAGCCTTGACATCCAAAACCAGAACATTTCTCATATTAAACTCCCTTAATACTAATAGATGATGCCATTATAATTTCAAACACAGATTTAAAATTAGAACTCTCCTTTACACTAGGAAGAAGAAAAGTTGGCAATGACATTTACTCCTTATTTCTTTAAAATTAGTCATAGACTCATAACTCCAGCTGGACTGAAAGTCTTTGAAGAATTAATATATCTCAAATTAACATCTAGTTAGGGAGCCAGAGCCATTACAAAGTATCACTGCCAATAACACCTCACAGAATGTGACTACATTAACTTGTGCTACCAACTTTTTATCTCAGAAATAAACTTTGAGAGAAGTATAGTATACTTGACATTTTATCACAGTTTTTCCTGCTCACAGTATAGAAGAACTCACATTTGTGAACAGAGTTGTAACAGGAGCACAAATCAATGCACTTCACGACACATGGATCATTTGGTGGCAGGAACAAGAATTGAACCTTAACAGAACAAACCCTGTCATGAGCTTTCCACCTAAAGAGGAGTTATTGATTCCTCCAGTACTATTTTTGAATCATCAAACAGTAACCAGGATTAGGGGCTTCAGATTCCTTCTGGATGAAATTTCAGCATGCTGTCACACTGGAGGATGCTGTTCGTATACTTGTTTCCTCTGCTGCTCCACGAATTCAATAGGAGCAACATGTTACCCTACTTGTGTCAACAAGTGAGCAATAATCTTACTGTCCTTTTGTATCTACCCACACCTCATTAAAACAGCTCTGACAAGAGAAATTTTGGATAATTTTTTCCTGCTTTCCTCACCCTTACAGCACCTAGCATTCTCCACAGCACCTGCTGTGAACAAGTGTGGGATTTCCAGAAGGAAATTTTGGCTCCAAAAAGATCATTAGAATTTCATGCTAAATCATTTCCTGGTCAACCCATTTCTATCTCTAGTTCAACTGCAATGCTCCTAAGAGTAGAAGGAAAACCATGAAAAGGGTCAAACTGACAGTTCCAACACAGATGTAAAGAACATGCAGTGTGAAAACATAATTTTGATACAATTTTGTCTCTTTTCCATTTTGAGGGAATTGTTTTACAAATTCTGTTTCTTTCCTAGGCCAGAGGGGTACATGGAAAATTTTAAGCAAACTAGGAAAACATAAATAAAAAGTGTTCATATTAATAATAATAGGCTGACAAGAAGCTCAACATGACTCGGCAATGTACGCTTGCAGCCCACAAAGCCAACTATATCCTGGGCTATATCACAGGAGGAGTGGCCAGCAGGTGAGGGAGGGGATTCTTCCCCATCTGCTCTGGTGAGACCCCACCTGGAGCCCTGCATTCAGCTACGGGGCTCCAAGACAGGATGGATGTGGACCTGCTGGAGCAAGCACAGAGAAGATCATGAAGATGCCCAGAGGGCTGAAGCATCCCTTCTATGAAGAAAGGTTGAGTGAGTTATGGTTGTTCAGCCTAGAGAAGGCTTCAGTGAGACCACACAGCAGCCTGACAGTATCTGAAGGCAGCCTACAAAAAAGCTCAAAAGAGACTTTTCACAAGGGCACATAGAAAGGACAAGGTGGAATGGTTTTAAACAGAAAGAGGGTAGGTTTAGATTGGATAACTGAGGAAATTCTTCATTGTGGGGGTGGTAAGACACTGGAACAAGTTGCTCAGAGCAGCTGTGGATGCTCCATCCCTGGAAGGCAGGGTTTGATGGGGCTTTGAGCAACATGATCTAGTGGAAAGTGTCCCTGCTCATGGTGGGGGGGTTTAGAACTAGATGATCTTTAAGGTCCCTTCCAACCTAAACCACTCTATGATTCTATAAAAACAGTTATAATTAGCTCGAAGTGCTAAAAACCAAACCAGAATCCCTCTGAACTTCTAAGCCACATCATTCACGTAATATTGCTCATCAGGTTTCAAGTGCTATAATTGTATCACTGTATTTTTCCCAACAGCCTGTTTTTTTGTCCTGAGCATATGTTCAACAGATGTTATCCCTGATCCTGCAAAAAAACTACCTGGACAGACTGCTTACTCTTGAAAGTCCCTCAGGCTGTGAATGAGGCTATTCAGAGTAAAACACATTACTCCACTGGCATTTGCTTGTGTTTAGTAAAGAAGCAGATTTACATAAACTTCAGGTTATTTTAATGCCAACCAGAAAGACACTCTAAAATTAACACTTTGATGTATCACTGATACCTACAGCTGAGGGCTTAAGAAGGAAAGGTAAAATCAGTCACAAAAGCCTGCTGCTGCCAATGAAGAAATTCTCACCAACTTCTCCCACCACAAACTCAAAGTGTCTACAGCACTTGTTCCTGCTTTGAATCGATATATCAAAGTTACATTAATTTGCTTGGGCACATCTGATGTGAAGCTTCAGAAAAAGGAATTATTTTTTTCCCCAGTTTTATAGATCTCTTGCTTCCCTGCACAGCTGCATTAAACTTTGGTTGTATTGCTTCTTACCCGTCTCACAGTAGGGATCTCCATCTTCTAAGTGGAAGACATTATTGCGGATGGGGTTATGACAGGCCACACACACGAAGCAGGAAACATGCCAAGTTTGTTTCAAAGCATTTATTACTTCCTGTGGGGATCAGAAAAAGTGTTATGAACACATTATTTTGATGTGATGACTAGATTGTTGTAACCACGGCTCCACACTTGATTAATTTCAAGAATACGTTGTTTCCTACAGCTACTTTGAAAATGATGTGCACACAAGTTCTGCAATGTTAAAACTAATGAGATGCTTTATGGCACATCTTTTTTTCATGAGCAATCTTTTGGGCTTTTTGGAAGGTTCAGGTTAAAGTTGGGCAGATTTAACAACTCATTTGTTCATCTCTTTAATTTTAATCAGAATCTCACCCACAAGGGTTCCCTGAAATAAGAAAAGCAGCATCTCTGCCTTCTCCTGAAGTCTGTAAAGAGTTACTCAAAGGAGATTGCACTGAAAATTATGGCTGCTCTGTGCTGTTTTGGAAGATGCTACAGTGCCAAATATGACTTGAGAATTGTGCTGCCAGATCCCTGCATGACCCCAGTTACACAAGAATCCAGACACATTGCTGTCTGCAATTGCCAATCAGCTGGCAGGCTCAAATTAGCTATATCAGTGCCGAGTAGGATAATACGTCTTTCTATCTACATTACCACTGGCAATATTACAGTACTTCATGCCTAGTCAACCAGTGTATTCTTCAGTGCTCAGCTCAGCTAAGGAGGATTATTTATTTTTACTGCCCCCTGCTCCCATTCTGTAAACTGATGCCAATTAAAAGCATTTTGCTCAAGAAAATTTGGTAATCACAACAACTACAGAACAGCTCCATGAAAACAGGAGCTGAACTTGGAAGTGCCAAGGAGAGAACAGCAACTTTTCTCAAAGAGATTGAAAAGGTTCTACATTAGAAGAGCCAAAACCATAGTTTGTATGTGATAGGAGCTGAAAAGGTATGTCAAGAGTATGTTTGAAAGAATGCAGACTGGGCCAGATAAAAAGGAATTTCATTGCAGAGATGCACTGAACACTGTGGTTATTGTTCTCACCAAGAAAACCAGGCCACTTGCTGATCACTTACCCCAAGGATCTTCCTTTGGCACTTTGAACACTCAGGCGCAAAGAACTTCTCATAGCAGACCTCACAATACAGCATCCCTTTCTCTTCCACAAATCCAATGTAAGCCATGGAGGTTTTGCAGTGGGCACAATTAAACTCCTCTGGATGCCATGACTTTCCCAAAGCCACCAAGAAGGGTCCTCTGATCAGAAAGAAGAAATATTGTCAGCAAATAGTCCTAGGTTGGCTCCTGCAAAAGCTGTGAAGAGGCTTAACCTGCAATACCTCTGTGCCATTACTACACTATTCATACACATATACTGCTGCTCCATCTCTCTTTCCTCCTCCAGGCTCTAAGAAAGGCTTGAAGAGTTGACTGCATCCATTCCCATTGAACTCTCTCCTAAAAATGCCTGCCCACAATAAAAACTAATTCTCCATTTCACTGCATTTCCAAAATCTTATTTTAGAGCTGCATTAAATACAGCGCTGCCGTGTCTGCTAGGAAAGTGAAGAAGAATGTTTCCTATGTTCACAATTATTTCCATCTATTCCAAAGAGATATTTGACTCAGTGATATGGTCAGCTCTGTTTCAGAGTGCATTTGTATCGAGGCTACAAATGCAAGTAGACTTGACCCCACTCCAAGCTGATAAGACCAGTTTCTTCTGAGACAACAATGCCATCACTATACCTATCCAACAGGTTTCTTACAGGACAACCCAACCAAGTTATAGGAGGATTTTTTTTTTTAAGTTAAAATAGGTCCATTTTTTATTCCAAATACAGAGCTTCCTCTATCATTTGCAAATGGAGAGTAACAATGCTTCTAATAGCATTTGTCTGGCTAATGCAACGCAATTAATATAAAAGATAAATCAGCCCACTTCACAGTCAACAAAAATTTCTCAGTTTGTAACTCATGAATCCTAGGTATATATCATTGTCTCTATATCCATTTGAAAACATATTCAGCATGCTCATTTGTTTAACGAACATATTTACTTAAATGAGGTACCTTCAAGGTCCCACCAACACTCAACTTTCCAGAATTTAGGTTTCAGGTGAACTCTGTGATTAAGGTTCATCTTGCTCATCAGATTCTCTGTTTTTAGCAAGACTAATAAAGATGTCATTCTTTCTAGTAATGCATCAGTTTTTTCTGATCTAATACTTCAATGCAAAAAAAGTGTAAGATACCAATATCACCACCTGTTGCTAAACATTTTGGAAATCAAATAAGCTACTAGAACATTTTTGCGTAAGATTTTCATATGAACAAAGCAACATCAATGAGAAGAGAAGAGAAGAGAAGAGAAGAGAAGAGAAGAGAAGAGAAGAGAAGAGAAGAGAAGAGAAGAGAAGAGAAGAGAAGAGAAGAGAAGAGAAGAGAAGAGAAGAGAAAAGAAAATTCAACCACAGACACCTCCCATTAAATACACCTTGAAATTTGCTTATGTTGACTCCAAGATGGAAATAAAAGCAGGCTGAGGACAGAGGGCAACTTCAAGTTGAGGGTAAGTACTTTCATTTCCCTTCTACATTTTCTCTGATGATGCTATGTATTTTTAACAGGACAGGAAGTCAAAGACAGGGGACTCAAGCAGATTAGGATAATGCGAGTCCTGATGATGAACATATGTAATCTGAAACAGTTTCTTCTCTTCACCTTTGATTATTGGAGAGAAAACAGTGTAAAATGGCTCCTGGAGAGCAGCCTGTAGCCCTTTAAGGAGGGAGCTGGGGTTGAGCACAGCTTTCCAGCCCCCTGCTCCGAGTGGATGCCTGAGCAGTGCAAACACTGACCTAACCCGATACCCTCCCACTGCTCTACAAGCACCTTTTTACATCAATGCCCTTTCAGTTATGTACTGATCAAACAATACAAGCCCTTATGTACAACAAAGTGCTCTCAGTGCGCCGTGTCAGCACAGGCTAATTTAACAGATTCATTAACACGGGGCTGACACCAAAGAGGCTCTCCCGGCTCTAGGTAGGATTGAGTTTCTGGCCATCTGCACTGAAATGATAGGCTCGGTTGGCTCTGCAATGGAAAGCAAGTATGCTAGCAACAGGAGGGGAAGGAATTTTTACATCTGCTGCATTTAGCTCTCCAGAGTTTACAGCTCTGACATGTTGAGGTTAGCCATTCAGGATAGCGTGCAGGAACCCAGATGGATAGGGAACAGCCTGAGAGTGCACCTACAGAGTTCCTTTCCCAAAGTCTTCAGACAGCTGTGGCTGTGCCCTGCACAATGTCTATGAGGTGTTCCATTAGTGGACTGGCTCCCTGTGCACACATGTCCAGAAGAACACTTTGTAAATACAATTTTACTTTCAATCAGGCTGTAGTTTAAACATGTCAAGCTGATACTGCAGCTTAATGATACCTGCAACTTAAAAGGTACCCAAAGCATGCGGAACAAAGAGAAAAATCCCCAAAACAAAACCAACACCTGCCACGTAAAATACACTAAAACATGATATTCAGAACTTGGAGGTGTTCCCAGTCTCTGCATAATTTTGCCATCAAAATGATAGTCTCCAGTAATAAAAGGTATTTATTTGCTGTATTAATTTGAAAGAGAGTTTAAACTCCCAATTTGAGTAAGGAAGCAGCATGCCCACACTTAATGCAATGTAACAGGAAGTAGATGGGGGCATGAAATGTTAGGAAGAAGGCTGCAGATGGTTTCTTTCTTTCTTCCCCATTTCAAAATAAACGCAATAAAAAATCCCACATGCCTCTGTCAACCAAAACATATTTTTAAAAGTAGTGCTAAAAACCCATGTTCCGATCATCCAAATGGGATATCAGATGACCCAACTGGCAACAGTTGGCTATGAATGTGCCTCTATCCCAGGCTACTTTCACATGCCAAGCATTTCTGAACAAATTTCTGGCATCACCATCTAGGCCACATGAACTGAATTCACAGATGAAAACAAACTAATCATTTATTTATTATTTTTTAAAAGGGATTATGATTTATTTACAAGAGTATTTACAGAATCTTATGCCCCAAAGGATCATCACGTACACAAATTTGGTAGTAACCTCAAACACCTGGGTTCTGCATACAGTAATGCTATTGGGGCAAACTGGAAGGAGAAATAAGTAACATACAGGGGATATAAGTGCAATTTCAATGTCTTTACACTTGTAGCTAAATATAACTTCAGTATGGTTGTGATGTATTATATTAGTATGCCAAAAATCTAGTTTCTCATGTGGCTTGTATTATGACAGCAAGTCAGAACTGAAATTTGGTGGTAGAGAGATCAAAAGAATTTCCACATCTGGTAAGTAGGCCAGTCACTTTACATTTAACCATACAGCAGTCTATATTCTCGGAACTCTCTTCTTCTCCTCACTTGAAAATTTCATACTATACAATTTATCTATAGGACATGCTGAAGGAAGACACCATTTGTACTTTTTCCCTTTTGCCTTTAAAAACAATTAAGCTTTATGAAAAGGTGACAGAGCCAAACCATCATTCACAAGCAGACATGCCAAAGAGTATGTTTCTCAATGGAGATCCAGGGAAAACACATTCGGACTTCAAAGAAAGAGCCAACTCTGCAGTGCAAAACTCAGTAAGATTGCCTCGGAAACAGAAGTCTTCATCAGGAAATGCCAGAAGTCTGCCAGACTGTCACAGCAAGTAGATCAAGAGAAATTGAGTTTGCCTCCAGCTCTGATTCTTTCAGACATGGAAAGAAAAGCTTACTTAATGTAGCTTTGGAAAAAAACTAGAACCTTCAGACAATCACTGTATGAATAATTAAAGATATATTAAAAAGTTATGAGGTGTCCCTAAGAAAGGTTTTGGCTCAACCAGCCATGGTCATTCTATGCCCGAGTGTAAAGTAACCAACTCCAGAATGCATTTTGGTCTCAAAACAGATGTACAATGTAATGTAACTTGATCCTCCTCCTACCTTTTCATAGGTAACACTACCACCAAGGGCATGAAGTGTAATTATGCTAAAACTTGAATTAAAATGCCATTGCAATCTTCCAAATTCACTCTATGCTGTGAACATGAGGCATATTTGGCATTGATTAATGCATATCAACTCATCCTCAAATGAAAGAGTGCTCAAGTAGGCATTTAACATATAAAGAAATACAAGGATTTAAACACCACCAGCAAATTACAAAGAAGTTAGACATGGGTATCAGTTGCTATTCATGAACAGGTATCACTTACAATAGGTGACAATGTCCTAAGTACTGTCAAGTAGGGCCCTGCAGTTTCTTCTCCTCATGTATACACTAAGGAGTAACTGCTGCTCCATGGAGCAATTCACTCCCCTACTTACAGGGCAGCAACTTGTATCTTTTTTAATGGTGATCAAAGTGGGAAAGTCGGGAGTAGCAGAAAGTGATTTAAGGGCTAAGAGGAGAGGTTGACTACTTGGGAGCTATCTGCAGAGTATGCTGCAAGACCCCACAGCACAGAGCATCAGCAAACCCCAGTAAACCACAGGTGCTGTAAAAGGCAATGAAGTCTCTTGCATGAAAGATGCAGCATATAGTCGATTTTCTATGTTTGGTTTTAAATTAAAATAAGCAGCAAAAAGAAGGAAAGTGAATGGTTGCTTGCACATTATTTACTAGACACAAATCCAAAGCCCAGGGAACAAAAAGGTCAGCATACTAAAGACAGACAGAATTATTATACAGATCAAACTGTTCAAGAAATCAGATGAATCTCATTCCCAGTGTGTACACTTTTTTGATATTCATCTTTCATTTTGCAAGGAAGCAAAAAAAGTGGACTAAGATGCATAGGTGCACTTGTGTTGGGAATTTGTATGTTTTTTCTATTGCCTCAAGAGGATTTGGATCATATATCTTTATTTCTTTTATGTATATAGTGGACGTAGGAATAACTTCTTCAAAGCATCACAGACCAATTAGGAAAGTGTCCTCTAAAATTAACTCAGTGTTAACTGAACTGGTAGTGAACTATCAGAACAGAAATCTAATGGAAACAAACAAACTGGACTCAATTGACCCCTAGAGATCAAGTGATTTGTGTTACCTACTTCTGATGGACAATCCAAGCTAGGGCTCAAGAGGGTACAAAAACCCATGGTGGAAAGGTTGTTTTTTTCTATCATATTGAATGAAAATTATACATCTTATAGAGTTTCCCATTTTTCAGAACTTATGTTTTCTAATCAAAAAAGTATCTTCCTTTAACCATGGTGAAACATGGTGCAGGATCTCCTACTTTGTCCACTGAAAACATGGAACATAGATAAATAAACAAAAAAATATTTCATTGCATTACTTTCCCCTTGTAGTTCAAACATACAAATGACTGAAAAGCAAGAAAACACCTTTAATGAGTATATTTCTTCCAATAATCCTAAGAGATTTCTATTTTCGGGAAGAAATAAAAAGTGAAGTAGATGAAAATAAGGATGATTTGCACACTGGCAATAAAAACAATTACAATTCCCCGGATGAGACGATCATGACTAACTGTCAGAAATCACTGACTGAACAATGCAATCCAGATTCAATTCTTCCTCCACATGAAATTTTGGCTAATGATAGGATATCTTATGGGCTCAGCAAAATCCATTTAACTTAATCTCATTAGGCAAATTTGGTTTTATGTTGCTTAATATTTTCTACCCATGTCATACAAGTCAAGGACAGAAGCTACCATAATTCCCAAAGGCCAGAGAGCCCATCAAAGACCTTGAAATCTAGTGGTTCAGGAAATTATTATTAATCCAGTTCTAGTAATTGTTAAAACATAGCTCCTTGCTTTTCTTGTATAGATGAAGCCTATTATTTTTCTTCCTCTCAGTCAGATTTATAATCAACATTTGTGACTGGTCTTTCCTATACTACACTCTCTGATTGGTTTCCAATTAGGTAACATTCCCAATTCTATTGGAATGGGTGTATAAGTGAAAACTAAGTTGCTTACTTTTGTTTGGTTTTACTTTTACTCTATTCCACCCAGTTTTCTGGTTCTCTGCAAAATGGGCTGCAACACTGTGACTGTTAGCAGTTCACAATATTTTTCCTCTGAAATATTCTCATTCTCATTTTTGTTAGAGAAACCATGCATGAAAATAAGTATTCTGCCCTACTGAAATGAAACACAGAGGATGAATAGAATAATTTAGATTGGAAAAGACCTCTAAGATCACCAAGTGCAACCATTAAGCTAGCACTGCCAAGTCCATCACTAAACCATGCCCGTAAGTGATGCATTTACATGTTCCTGAGCCTCCTTTTGTCCAGACTGAACAATACCAGCTCCCTCAGCAGCTCCTCACCAGAGTTGTGTTCCAGAGCCTTCACCAGTTGCATTGCCCTTCTCTGCACATGCTTCAGTACCTTGATATCTTTCTTGTAGTGAGGGGCCCAAAACTGAACAATAGGATTTAAGGTGCAGCCTCACCAGTGCCAAGTACAGGGGAACAGATCACTTCCACAGTCCTGTTTGCCACGCTATTTTTGATACAAGTCAGGATGCCATTGCCCTTCTTGGCCACCTGGGCACACTGCTGGCTCACGTTCATTTGGCTGTTGACCAGCACCCCCAGGTCCTTTTCTGCCAGGCATCATTCCAGCCACTCTGTCCCCAGCCTGTAGCACTGCCTGGGGTTGTTTGGACCCAAGTGCAGGACTCGGCACTTGACCTTGTTGAACCCTGTACAATTGGCCTTAGCCCATCAGTCCAGCCTGTCCAGATCCCTCTGCAGACCATTCCCACCCTCCAGAAGATGAACACTCCCTTGCAACTTGGTGTCACCTGCAAACTAAGGGTCACCTGGATCTCAGTCCAGATCATTTATAGAGATATTAAACAACACTGCCCCAATACTGAGCCCTGGGGAACAACACTGGTGACTGGTCACCAACTGGATTTAATTTTATTGATCATCACTCTCTGGGCCTGGTCATATGGCCAATCTTGTACCCAGTGAAGACTGAAGCCAGCAAACAGATACAAACCTAATGACTTGATCACAGTGTGCACACATCGGAGTACGCTTTCCCGCTGGAATATGCTCTGCCCTCTGAACCAACGTGTCTTGTTCATTTAGCTGAGGTGCTGTTGTAGGTTTTTCACTCACGGCCGTTGTTCCAGGTGATTTAATACTGTTTGATGTCCATCCACTGGCAGAAGCTGGGGAAAGAATGCCAAAGCATTTTTCAGTACCCATTTTTCAGTACCAAGTAAATTAATTTGAAATACAAGCAACCAACAACATTTGCCTAACACCTTTGTCCAGCGTATACTTGCATACTTAGATGAACAAATAAAAAGTACTCATTTTCCCCTCCTCTCCCAGCAAGTTACTAAATAAGTCCCACCTACTTTATGAAATGTCCGTGAAATAACACAGAATGCTTTTGGCTAACTTGTAGAAGTAGTGGACAAATTTCAACATGCTGAAGAAGTTAGGGGAAAAAATATACAACCTGTGAATGCATTATTTTGCTTTAGATAGAAAAGCTGAAGCCAAGAATATCAGTGTATGAACAGAGGCAGGAGAGTATGACATACCTATTCAAAACATTTCACAGTGAGTGCAATAGATCATACATCATTACTAACAGGTTAAACAAGAGTACGCTTTCAATACAACATGTATAGGAACTTAAAATAGAGTACTGTATAAGGAAAATATATTTCTAAATTGAAATTAAACACTGCTCTAGATCACTGGATTCTGCCAATCTAAAGCACTCCAAAGGTCACATTCACATCCTCATAAAAGTTATGGCACAAATAAAATCCTGACATTTTCAGAGATGTATACAAGACACACTTCCATATGTACTCAGGTTTTTAGAGCTGCAGAATAGGTATAAGTTTTTATGGAGTTCGAAAAATGCATTTACAAAAATGAAAGACACAGATGATACTGTTGCCAGCGGTAATGAAGAAACAAACAGTCCTCTGCTTTTCTTTGTCCTCTATTGATATATGTACCTTGGTAACATACAAGCTACAGCAACATGAGTTTATGGGAGCAGTTATTCTTGTCAAGTGGAGATACCTTTTTTCTTTTTTCCAAGTACATTATAAAACCCCTCACATTTCCACAACCACAGCCTGTGTTTGCAACCACAGGCAAAAGAAACCATGAGTGTTTACTTGGTGTCTTGGCTTTAGTGCAGCCTTGTTAAACTTTGTAAATCAAAGAGCAAAATTAAGATTCAAGTGGAAACTCAGAGACAAACAATGACTGATACATCAGACAGCACAGGATGATGCTTCTGCTGCAGTGATGCAGATCTCCAACACCAGGGTCAAGGCATCAGTATGTAGCTTTGCAAAAAATCTAATTTGTGGAGCTGTTAATCTTCATGCTATTCATCCTCTCTCATTATTTCTATCATCTTCCAGGGAAAAGATGAAAAATTGTTTCTCACTGTCAGCAGTAATGTAATGTTGATCAGCTTCAGTCCAACAGAAAAGTTGCAAATACCTTTTAGGCAAAACAAAACAAAAGTAGCATACTAGTTCACAGAGAAGATAAATGTGACACTGAATCCACAGAAAATCTAGCAGAAATGCCAGTACTGTGTTATTTACAGGAGTAAGATAGCCAAGCACTACACAATTTAATCAAAACAATACTACAAAATTTAGTTAACAACCCCCTCCTCTACACATGCACAGGCTAATGCAACACAACTGGAAGAGAAATCCTTTGTAAAACCAATACTTTTGTATTATAATTATGCCTGGTATTAATCTACTGATACAGACTCAATACCACTTTTGCTTACTCTTTCTGTGTATGAAGAAGCAAGATATTCATACACCTTTTTTTGTTTAAATGGTTGGTTCATCAAATTTTCTCATATCAGGTAATTTCAAGACTGACATATTTTTGGATCTTTTTCAGAATCTAAAGTAGCAAAAAGTATAACAGTTCATTAGGGTTGCTTTTCTGGTTTTTGTTGGTTTTTTTTAATACAAGACTATTAATTATATTTAATGCATAATTAATTAATTTGCAATGTCTTGAAAAAATAACATCTTTATTCTTGAAGCATTCAATATTCCTGAGTAGAAAGAATTTAGGAATAGAAACACTTGATCTTGAACAGGCCACTCAGCTATTGTAGTTACTTTATATTATAAATGCCTGCTAAGCTGAAAACCTAGGAACAGATAAAAATGAAAAAAGGTGGCAGAATGGCTTTGAAGACATGAACAAAAGTGGTGTTGATTAATAGCACTTTCCTCCTCTGTCATCACACATGGCTTTCCAATTTTCAGATCCCATTTCATGAGAAGACAGCAATACACACTAAACCCAAATCTGTTTGAAGACCGCTTTTGCCATAAATCAAATTGCAACATTGCTAATTTCTGTTTATCTACTAAATCCCAAAGCCCATTCAGACACATCAGCTAACTCATTTGCACTCCATTCTTAATAAAAGTCCTGCTTGCTTAAAAGGGGGGGATAAAAGTACAAACATCACAATTGTTCCCTTTTCTTTGGTCTCATTACAGCTTTCATTAATGCTGTTTATATCAATGATACTTTACTGAACACTACCTAACTTCAAAGCTACTACTGGCCATGAGCAGAACATGTCTACATAAACCTTCTCTACAAAAGCTGTTAGATCAGTCATTTATGAATTACTGAGAATGCTAGAAAAGGAGAGAAGGAGTTAGTCCATCATGTTAAAACAAAAACTCTCTTCTAAGCAAAACATAATATAAACCACACAAATTAGTACTCTGTTAAGCAAAAGCCGTAACCTAAGCAAAATCAAGCTGGGCGTTTAGTGTTGAGGATCAGCAGAGGCACATGGACCAACTACACTTCCATTGAAAACAGTGCACTCAAGTTCAATGCCCAGACTTTCAGCAGATGTAGGACTCCCATGCGATCACAGCCACAATGCCAACACAGTAAGAAGAATAACAAATAAGCCTTAAGGCTTCAGATAATTCTATATTTGCCAGACTACTTCTGGACACTGGACAAAAACTATGTTCTAAAAGGCTTTCTACTGTCAATCGTAAATTTATGCCACTATTTGGTCTACTATGATGGGAACAATACCTAATTGATCACTGTAGATGCCATCAGCATCTGAGAACTACAACAGAAAGGGTTGCCTTCTGAGCAAAAATGCTTGGAGAGCAAGTCCTTGATGCATTTTATTAAACACTCTCTTCTAACATCTCTTGGGACCAGTGGAAAGCAAGGAAGCTCCCTGCCCATGGTCAAAATTTGTGCCCACAGCATTTTCTTATTCCTGGTAATCATGTTAAGATCTCATTGGTCTTGCACAGTCTTATTCCCCTCTATTGCTGTTCTGAAGTGGACTCAAGTTTCTTTCACTTCAAATTTTACTTCCTAAAGAAGACAAGTCAATCTGCTTCTATCATATTCAGATCCATACTCTTACTAAAGAAAATACACCAGTAGAGTAACATCTATTTCACTGCATTTATTATATTGATTTCTTGTAAACCATCTACAGTTGTTCTCTATAGATCATTCTCCCTTTCCCACTGCCTGATTTGCCTCAGTCTTTTATCTTCTTCATTCCCTACTGAACACCAGCAGGAGGACAGCTTTTATTAGTCACTTCTGTCTTTCCACTGGCCACAAACATGCCTTTAACAGTTCAGTAATTTTACCAAAGGGTCATTACCTCCAGTGCAACCCATGGACCTCTTTCTAATGTTGGTGGCAATTTTGTTTAGTTGGTCTGCTTCTGATTTAAAAAACCCTATTATTATCTCTCTACTTAAATCAATATGAATTCTCAGTATGTTTTCCAACACTACTCTATCTCTTGTATTTAGAGAATTTCAGATATTAGGTCTTATTGTTTAGAATGAGCATTGTTGTTTTCCATCTATTTCTTCTACTTAAACAAGTTTAACACTCCAGTACTGTACAAGATGCTTTTACTGAAAACAGAGAGGAAGGGGACACTCTGTGACTTTATATATTCTTTTTCTCTCCTTTCTCTTCCTTTGGAAACCTTTCAGATTGAGACACAACCCCTTGACTTAAAAACATCAGGCCCAGAAAACCGATGCAGGTGTTTTTTGCCTTGCACTGAGCAGAGTTTTACCACGGCACATGAGTAGTGCCAAGGCAGGTACAAATTATTACACTCAATCTATGTGAAGACCTCTCACCTCTTGGCAATTAGTCTGAGATCTCCTGTGGTTTGTGCTTTATACTTCGTTTTTTTACATTTTACATGTGTGATCATCGGTTTTGTTCTCAAGCAGTGCTGGGGAGATGCTCTGGTACCTGAGATCCGTCACGGTGCATGCACGTTTTTAATTGTGAATGATGACTGCATGGGAAAGCAAAAGGAAACCACTACAGCTTCCTCATGACACATTCTCACCCCATATTTTCTGGTTGCCACCATTGTTGCTTGCACAGCAACTTTTGTGGGTGGTCTGAAGATTTAAAATTATAATAAGTAAATACAACTAATAAATAAAAGAAATAATTGATAAGAATTATACACCCAGCAGGAGCTATCCTGACCTGAGTGCCAGAGAGGTTTGGGTTCTCTGCAAGTCATGAAAAGATCTCTGTGGCCAATTCTGGAGTTTTGCAGGCTTCACTTCACCTTCGTTCTTCTTAATTAAACATTCCAAAGCACTGTTGATTTGCGCTGGTGTATTGTCATGCTGGTTTGTTTGTTGGGTTTTTTTTTTTCTAAAAGAGAAAACACTCTGTACCTGACTATTAACTTTTGGCTTTATTAGGTTTAAGTTTAGCAAACCCACAGTGTTTGCTTTCACTAAACTCCTTGGTATGGCTAGTTTAATATTTAACAATCTTCTAGGCAAGGTAAAGAATTGGCTTTTTTTCTTTTTTAAAAATCCCAGTGTGACTTTGCCCTCGTTAGTCTAACAATAGGCTGTTCCGTCGCTGAGCACATGGATAACTGCAAACACTGGTGAAAGGTTTGGAAGACAAAGGGAGAAAGGCGGATACGCGGTGGTGCCAAAGTCACTTTGACAGAGGTTCTCCGGTGCGTAGCAACAATACAACAGCCTGAACTGTTTAACGCTCACTTAAACATAACATCAGACTTCATGTAATATCTATAAATAACAATGCTACTTTAAGCAGTGGGAGTGCCAGAACTTCATTTTAAAGTGTTCTAACTCAGTGATTTATATACTTCTATCAAACTACTGTATTATAAATGTTAAATATAAATGTTCATACGTCCAATTTTCTGACTTTTCTTAATATATCTGTGGTGCGAGAAATCTTCCTGTTTCTTCCTTCCAAACCAAACAGATGGCTGGATGAAGCAACATGTCTGAAAAGCTCGTCTGTCAGCTTATTGCAGTAGCTGTATATAACACCCCATCCACTTCCAGGCTCGTATGAAATCATGCAAGTTCAATGGAGAATGCTACAGGACAAGTAAGAGGTTAGAAGAAAACAAAACCCAAAAAATAAAACTCACCAAAAAAACCCCCACAACAAACCCAAAGCTCAAACCCTGAGTCCCATAGTTGTACTTTTGTTTCTTATGGAGTCCTGAAACCACAGTTAGGGCTAAACTCCTTTTGCTGATTAAAGGCAGAACAGGAAGGATTAAATGATTAAACCATTATCATGTCTTTAAATGCCATGTGAAAGCTGGTATGCAACCATGGAAAATCAAAACAGGTGCCACCTCGGCCCAATTTCAACAACCCCTGCAAATAGAAGGAATAGTTCCTGCGTTAGTAACGAGCCTTTCAACTGGACTCTGGGTAAATGACTGTAAAGCATCTTAATTAAAATGAGTATGGTGGTTTTGCTTGCTCAGCCTGTCTCCTTGTGATTTGTTACATCACATACCGTCACAAATTTGGCACAACTGACATTGCTCTTATCAAAAACATGACTCAAGGAGAAAGAGAAAACGAAGACCAGTGTTTCATTTCTCTGGAGTGGCAGTTTAGAACCTCACTTAGCAGCTCCCTGCAAATATGATTTTGTCTCCCTTGCTTTTAGCTCCTATTCTGACCTTGACAGCTTGACTATGCCTGCAGAGAGCATGTCTCATGTATATTACCTGCCAGTTTCATGAAGCTGATGTTTAACACTGAATGCTGATAAGAATGCGTTTACCAGACGAATGTTGACTTTTCATTTATTGAACAAATATTAGGCATAATTCTTGGATGTCCTACATCTGCACATCTGAACCGGACGCATCACTGCTCTGAGCTGGTGCTGAAGTGAAGAGGAACTGAACTGGTGAGTCAGTCCATAACAAGAGACTAGTTGCTTTTTAACAAATCAAAGACAACAATCATCTAATTTTGAAAGCTGGTGAATATTCCCATTTCATGGGTGTGAAATAACCACAGAACCAAATAATCTCTTCATCCCTGTTTAAATGACTTCACAAAGAAACACGCATCTGTCTGACTTGTGCACACAATTTATTTAAGTGTGCAGTTTGGTGCAAGAGCACATGAATTTAGCATAATCAAATCACAAGAAAATTGTCTGAGAAAATTGGTAACAGAAAGCTGAGTTTCTATTCAGTGATCTTGTAGTGAGTTACACCAGGCCATTCTGTCTATAAAAGGTAGGTGGCACATTTCTGCATCCTTACTATGATCTGCCCCTTCTTATAGATAGACGTTCAAGTTTTAGAAATATTCATTTTTTTACCATGTCTACAGGAGTTGAAATTTCATACTGCAATCAAGTTAAAGTTAACATTTATAAATTACTCTTGTTTCACAATGGGTTTTGCTTGGCTAAGTAATTTCACATTACTTAACTTGTAAGAAAAAACCCTTGTGGTTTGCTGTCACATGACGACACAACCATTTAGATTAGATGAAAAATTAACAGTCCATAGACCAGGATCAGGAAGCTTTTGTGTTTTGACCTGTCAATCATAACATTTTTATGGACAAGACGTTCTGTTTTCATGAATGGTTACTACATCATGGAGGAGCAATCTTTAACATTCTGTTTCAGTGACAAATACTGGAACTGGTTATATTTTGGACCTGTTTCTAGCAGGGGCCTTACCAACAACACAAGAATTTGCCTTAATGACTAATAGTTATTCCAGTTTCTTCCCCATGTTCAGGCCACAGTCCTCAATAGGTAAGTAGCTCCTTGAACCCCTATAATTAGTCCTGCCTTTAAATTCCTGTTCTACCAAAGAAAACAAATTAATATAGGAGAGCCCTAAAACCAAAAGTGCAGAACTTGATGAACAAGGTGATGCTGACACAATAGTTCAGTTGATTTTCCATGCAAAAGTATTCCCAAAGCTGATGGGCTATCAACTTAACTTACCCAGTCAGGGTAGCCTGTAAGGTCAAGAGAAATTATATAGGGGCTGGGGCAAATACAAATAAACCACAGAAAAGCAAAGATGACTAGGACAGAATGTGTTGCAGCCCATCCCTTTAGGGTCCTTGAGCAAAGACTTACTGGCAGTACAAGCATTTTATGATAGTGCAATATACCTCAGTGCCTTCCTCCCTCTCCCCAGCTTCATACTGTTTGACCTGATGGCCAAACTCCACACTTTGATATGGTCTAGATTTTTACCCATTTTCTTTACAGAAGTGGCATAATAACTAGCAAAGAAGAAAACAAAGACAGACTGTCCGTATATGTAGAGCAGAATGTCAAATCACACCTAGGAGTAGGCAACTAAGGATAACTTCAGAGGACATAAATGCAAGGCTAACAAATATATGAAAACAACTTCATGGAAACAGCAGAATTTTAAAAACAAAGTTTCCTGGGGAGCAATTTTTCTGTACTTGCAGTCAGCTTCCAAGTGTGTTCCCTCTGCTGAAGGTAGCATGTGCTTAACACATGTGCTGGCTCAGGACTAGGCAACTGACAGTTGTGGGTACTGCAGAATATACTGACATTCCTTAGCTGCTGTATTGGAAGGGGATTATATATCCCAGTGATATCAGGCTGAAAAAGACCCTGGGAATACGAAAACTGTCACATGTGAGTAAATGGTCACTTAAAATGCAAGCTTTGAACACTTCTATTGCAAACCTTTCCCATCCTTGTAACCCAGCTGCAAAGCCTAGGAGGAACAAAGGGCATCAATTGCAATGAAATGCTCCTTTCCAAAAAGCAAACCAGCCTTTCTGGCTACCAGCTATAATGGCTCCCCACAGGACCCCTGCCATCCCACTGGACCCCAGCAAGCAAAGCAGGATGCTGCCTGCCCAGCTTCTGTACTGGAAGGCAGGATGCAGTGCTGGCAGTGCTGTACCTGGTTTACAGCCTCTCTTGTCCCCACTGCCCCAGCAGCTCATTCTGTAACAACATCACTTTGAAGATACCAGGAAAGAGAAGGCAATTTCATGTAAAAAATGTAACACTGAAAATCCTGATCGTCCTGAAAATTCTGACCATCACAGATCCTGCTACATTTTCCACGACAACAATTTGTCTCGTGGACCAACTCCAACTTGTGTAGCTGTGTTTACTGGGCAATTATACTTTCTTAAATTATCCCAGCAGTTTCAATTAGCCATGGTGCTATTCACTTCCTTTCAAGATGCCGTGCACTGTTACAGCATGCTGACAAGCAGCTGTTATGTTTCACCCAAGAAGTGACTGCATGGCAGTGGTGAGTGAAAGCCATTCCTGTGCAGGCATTGTGTCCTTGCCCAGGACTAGAAAATGCTTTGGGGTTTCTTGGGGGTGATCAATGCTACACAAGTGTAGAATAATAGTCACAAATATAGTCACAAATAGTAGAACAACTCACTGCAATGTAGGTAAGATGCTCTGGGTAATTTAATTTTTTTAATTTAATATAATCCTGTAAAAAGCTTTTGCCTCTGGTAGGTGAGTGGAGCTTCATAGCTCAACAAAAATAAAGTGAGAAGTACTATAAATTCTAGTCCATACACTTAACACACAGTAACAGCCACAATTTTACTTATTTCAACAACAGAAAAAAATCAACAATGCAGACAAGAGAAGCTGATAGCAAATGTGTTACTTGGAAACCACTGTCCAGGCGAATACCACCACTGTGCTGTGTGCTTGCCCCACCTGTTCAACTCCTTGTGCATTCAATATGCCAGAGACCACACTTGTTTGGTTGGTTGTTTGACAAGCCAGGATTTTATCCTGTCTATCCAAATTCTTATCCATGCCTTAAAACAAAACATGAGATGGCCATCCCTCATTTCCTCTACCAAACCATTTGGAATCCTGTAATATCAGGAATTTATTTCAAAGAGGAATAAAACCTCTGTAACCTTTATAGTNGAAAGAGAGATTCCAGCTAAAAACCAAAAAAGATGCTGTCTGCCCAAATCTGTCTTAGTCAGACAACTTAATGAAATCACCATCAATCAGCAGCTTACAGCTTCCCCAGACACAAACAAAATCCTGTGACATGTCTGCTTTGCTATGGAAACAACTTGGTGTTATATATAATATTCATTAGAAGGGTGAGTGGTATCAGAGATACAAAACTGTACTCCCAATACACTTCTGCTGCTAATAGCATACTGATACACATTTACATAAGATTTTATCTTTATAAGGCAGACTTCAACTATGAAATCAAGGTGTCTTTTTATCTAAAATGTTGTCATGCCTGTGGCCTATGAAATCAAATTTTGTTTGGCTTGTGAAGCACTTTAAAGAAAACTTTATGCTCACAGACTGCAAACAAACAGCAGAATTAATATCTGAAGTCCAAGCATACCCTGAAACAGTTCTAGTCTTTCTTTTCCATTGGACTAATTTTACCAAAGCATTCAACCACTGAAATAGTTTTACCTGACAGACTGCTGGTTTCAGCCTTACTGAGTAAGCTCAGGTGCAGCAAAACCTTGGATATTTGTATTTTTTTAAAATATAGGCCTGAGAAAAAAGATGCCAATGCCATCTCCCACATGCCACTTCTGCATTACCAACTTCTTGAATGATGTGGGTGATGCATGGCTCACAAAAGCATAGATGAGCCTAAGGCAGATTTACAGGGCAGACCAGCAGGGAAACCTTTCAAATAGGAGGTTGCCTCTGGATAAGCCTCCAGGATCTTTGTAACTGTTCAAATTTCAATCAAATTATGAAACATTTCCTTTCAATACACCTTGCAGGTGGGCTAGGTATGTCACTTCTTTGCTCAATTGTTGAATGCTCTAAAATGAAGGTGCCTTTAGATTGATGAAGTCAAATAGTGTAGAAGATGAACAAAACCCAAGAGTTTGGTTGTGGTACTACTGAAACCCAAAGCTGATGGGTGGTCTCTATGCAGGTGAAATAATTCATAACTTGGTGAGACAGAAAGTTATGTCAAACATGGAGCACAATCAGTGACTTAACAAAAATGTAGGATTATCATATTCTCACAAACATTTGCCTTATGCACACACACTATCAAAAATGTAACACAGTTGGGGCTTTTGTTATTTTCTTTGGTTTTGTTTCCCCTCTAATGACGGCTAAATCAAAGAAATAAAACAATGCTTGAGTTAAACTGATCTAAATTTAAGTAAGTCTTTACCTTGCCCTTAAAAATGGACTCACTAGTTGACAGGACAGTACAGCAGTGACAGTGCATTGCCATCTTGAGGCTGGTTAGCAGAACTGCACATCCAAACGAAAATGGATCTATTTGTTACCAATCACAACAGTAACTTAGCCAGAAATGAAAGCCATTATAAAACACACAGCATTAACACCATATGGTTTTGCTTTATTTTTATGCCAGAGCCTCTGTAGTTTCTTTTTGGAATTGGACATACTTTTAAAGTGGCAAAACCCTTAACAATAGAACAAAAGCAAACAAACAAATAGAGCTACTTACTGTACTAAATCCTGTCAGAAAGAGAAACAAGACTCTTCATCTCATATTAGTGAGAAAAATCTGAAGTTAAGGCTTAAATAGCAATACAGATTTCCCAGATCCTTTGAAATTGCTGCTCAAGTTTAGTTCAGCACCAAAGAGTGCTTCAGATTAAAAGATGACCCCAAATTATTACTTCATGTAATATTATGAAAACATAGGTACACAGTTACACATATTACATGTATCAATACAGATAAGTTTACAACATAGGGGTGTTCATAAAGAAAACAGCACACTTTCCAGACATAAAACATTCTAGTATGGATTAAAAGGGGTAAGAACCATCAGAACACATTCAAAGGTATTAGCTACGTAAATTGTCCTTGCAAGAACTCACCTTTACACAAATCTCTGTAACACAAAACTATGCAGTAATCTGGCACTCTGCTCAAATAAAACCTAGAGATGTGACATACATAAACAGTCTAATGGTTTAGTCTTCTTACCTTTTTTTTTTTTTTTTTAATTAACTTCTGAAAAGATCACTTGGAAAACACGTCTGTTGATATTCCCATCCCTGAATAGCATGGAATATGCTTGAATTTACAGTTACATGGGAAGTACCAATCTGAAACTGTGAGGTGTATATATAATTGATTGGTATAAATGCTTTTAATAGAGGTCCCAGACATCTGATTTTGCTTGTTTGTGAAATCAGTTACCTCTATGTGGCTACTCACAAAGTAGGCTTAGGTTTACATATAGGTTTACTAAAATGGTTAAATTTGTTTTTCTTATCCTCTTTTCTAAGCAAACTGGCCTGTACTCAAAACCCACAAATGGCCATTTGAAGCCTGTTGTTTCTACACCCAAGGTGAAGTATGTTTTCCTGAGCTATCCAAAGGTCTTTAAGCGAACAAGAAAAAGCCTCTCTGAAAGTTACCTGCTTGGTTTGCAGGCTGCCAGCCCTTGGCAGAACCCAGGGGTCCCGTTGGCTTGAGGGCTGGAGCAGATGTGGTGTTGGCGGGAGCAGGTCTCACATCCACATTGTCTTGGCAGGCAGGCACGTTCTTCACCGGGGTGGCCGTAAAAGCAGCAGGCTGGGGAGCTTCCAGGGAATCACTGTTCAGAAATGAGGGGAGAATAAATAAAATGCCTCTTGCTAGAACAAGACAATTTGTGAAATTGAGATGTGGAGTGACATTCCCTCACCCTGCTGCAACAAAGCAGCACCCACTGTCCTGCCATCACCGACTGTGCTGTGGTAGTTGCACATTCAAGCTGTTTTTTAAGAACTGGACACTTGACACTGGAGTAATGGCTGCTGGAAGGCAATATAGTCAACTAAATCCCTTCACAATTTCCATTTAAAATAATCAAGTTTCAACATGATACAGGTTAAAGTAGAACTCTGCTGTAAATTTGGTACACTCCCAAACCTTTTCCATACTTTTTTTTTTTTTTAAATCTTGGGACTAGGCAAATACTCATATAGTCAGATTATACTTGCACATCTTAATAAAAATCATCAATCTAAAAGTGACTGAATTAAATGAAATTTTGTTCAATGGGCCACTGCTCCCTCAAATTATTAAGTATTTTTAAAAGAGTTCTAAGTTTCTTTATTCATTGAACAGTGTGCACAATTTTTTATATTGCCTCTTTAGAGCAGTTTACAGCTGCTCTTATATTTTAAGGCTTAGCAGAACTCTTTTAGCTCTTTAAAAACACACATGATGAAAACTGAACTTAATTACAATTCATGTAGAGTGTAAGTAGCCACTAAGGATGCTGCCAGAAAGAAAATTTTTCATTTCTCCCTTGCCTTTGGGAAGCTGAAAACAAATATTTTCATTTGAAACATTCAATGTAGAGGAGTAATTGCAAACCAAAAGGACTACTAAACCAGGAAATTAAATCAACAGCATTGCAAAATACAGCCAAAATCATTCCAAATACATACTTTGCACAATTTGAAAACCCATCAGTTAACACACTGGAAGCCCCATATTCTTTCCTCTATTGAAGGAAAAGAAATTTACAGCCCACGTGCACCATGTGTATTTCACTGGGATCATTCCCGGAACTATAGATTGTGCCAAGTTCATAAAGTAAAAGTCCATGACCCATTTTTGCTTTACAAGTGTTGCACACACACAATATCGCCTTGCCCATACAACATGCAAGAACTTGGACACAATGTGAGGCCAAAACACAAGTTCATAACCTTGATTTTTTTTTTTTTTATCCCTAGATCTACAGGGTAAATAATTCATCTATTTAGAATCTTCTGGGTAAGGGATAAAACAATTACTCACAGTTTAGAGAATATATCTGAATGCTCAATTTAATGGGTAACAGCTACTGCAATTGTAGGCTTTTGGTAACAACAGAAGTAGCTGTGCTGAACTTACGCTGATGGAGCTGCTACATGCAGTGTGCACAAGCCTAGTGAAACACAAAGTGAGACGCTGCATTTTGTCATGTTCAAATGCTGAAAATATATTTAGAGATATTTGTATAGTGTGAATGGAGGCACTGGAAGTACACATTAGTCTCCTTAAAGGCTTAGGATACAAGTCTTTATTACAGCAGATTTTGAGGCAGTGGAGATACACTGCATAAAAAAGCTATTGCAGCCTGAAAGAAAAAGGATAGGAAAATATCCTCTCACGTGAAGTATCAGCTCAGCAGTCAAAGATGACAAGATAGCTTGGGATTGGCTTCCCCTATGAAAAAAGTGCATGTCTGCAAATTCATTGTTACAGAAACGTCCTTCTGTACTGTTGAGTATATTTGACACATAACCTTTCAAACCCATTCCAGGTCCGAGCCCCATTCCAACTTTAGGAATTCCTTGTTAACACTGTTGGTGCTAAAAAGAGAAAGTTTCCTCCTTCTCCAACCAAGAGACTCATTTCTCCTAGTCAAATTGCTTTTCCAGTCTAGCATCTCTTTACTACCTTTGTCTGAAACACATAAATCATAAATAATACAAACCATCTATCATAAATAAGAAAATCCTGCTTAGTCAGCAGCTGGCTTGTACAGAAGAGGCAATTTGACAAGCAAAACGGATCTAAGACATGCAAAAAGGGTACCCTGCTGGTAGGAGAAGGCAAAGAAGCAGACTCTGACCGCATGCCCACATTACATGATTGTAATGCTGACTGGAAACTACCACTGCCATTTTTGTGGTTTAATTCTAAGGCTTGTGAATGATGCACCATGCTAGTTCATGGTATCACAGTATATTCTGCGTTGGAAGGGACCCACAAAGATCATCAAATCCAACTTTTAAGTGAATGGCCCATAGGGGGATTTCCTGAAGCAACAGATTATTAGAGATACTTAGGCTTTCATTTAGACATTAGGTGAAATCCTAATGACCCCAAACTAAAAAACCCAGATATAAACTACCTGTGATTCTTTTTATCACCCTTGGCAGCTTATGTGCCAGGAACCTATTTAGGCAAGAAGCTTCCCAAGGGAAAAGCTTGAAGCAATCACTCTGACAGAGAGCACTGTCCTGGCCTCAGGGCAAAACTTCTGACAGGTCTGGAATGTCCTCTGGACTCTGTGTCTGGTTCTTTCAAGCACAAGTTGAATAAACTCTAGCCACCACCACAGCCTGTTCATCTAACAGGCAGGCTGCTACCGCAGCTTGGAAAGTCTCTACTGTGTGATATTGCCCACCTGTGGTAGGCTGCATGAAACAATGCATGCACAAATTTTTCCAGAATTATGCCCTCCAATCACACAGTTGCCTGAGAGTGCACATGGAGCATTCTCTGTAGAAAGATAGATTCACCTTTGTCTCACTTTCAAAGACATGTTGCTCCCTCAGCTCCCTCTTGAGAGTTTCAGCCTTTGAAATGCTGAACTTCAGATTTATGCTGCAAAATTAATTCCTCAGCAATTTACTTTATGTTCTTCTACACTGAGAAACGCTCAGATTCTGATTATTTTTATCCATCTTGATAAATATAGCACTGGATCTTTTCAGAAGTGCACTTACTTTTTGCAAAGTGGCTGCATAACACCCACCATTAGCCCAACTAATATTTCATGACCTACTATAATATTGTACAATGATGACCCAAGCTTCACTATCTAGAAACTACATGATTTGAAGAGACACAAATATATACTGAAATACAAGAAGATTAATAGGTTATGGAAGACAGCTCTCATCTCCTTTTCAGTGTCATCACTAGGAAACTGAGGGAGGAATGATAAACCTTTTTATTTACCCAGTTGCATATGAGTACTTTCTTAAGACTTCCCAACTGACACTCACAGGCGAGTTCAGATCAAGGACATTTCAGTATCAGAACACTTCTACTACCGTTAATGAGACACCATCCTTCTGTCTCTGGCATTAACATTTTAACTGTTTCATAACTCTTTCTCCACCTGATGAACCTTTACAGCAAAAATGAGTTTATCCATGATGAAAACTATTGCAACCAAGAATCATATCCCTGCAAGGCAACATTCCCTGCAAGATGTGAATGCTCTGCTGCCAAGCTTTGGGCAAAGAGTTTTAGCACTGCAAGCATGAAGGAATGGTGAAACATTAGTCTGACAGACTCAGTCATGCACCCTGAAAACTTATGATAAGTTTGATTAATAAGCTATGGAAAGATAAAGTCAAACTAATTCTGGAAGTGGGCTGCAAGGGAAAACAGATTGCAAAAACAGCCCAAGAAGAATGCCTGGCAAAGAAGCAAGCCAGAAACACCTCTATCTTTTACATATATTAGCCCGTACATAACAGATACTCCTGAAATTCTGTGAAAAACAACTCCTACCACACAGTGTAGCCTTTTTCCATCAGAGTAAGTACGTGTATGGAAAACACACAACTTTCTAGGGAGCCATTCTGAGGCTGAGGGACACACACAGGGCTCCAGTGCTAGTGCAAACTTTTTCCAGAGCTCCCAAAAGGCTCCCTTTCCTGATCAAGAAAAGAACTGTGGAAACTGGCAAAAAAAACAAACAAACAAAAAAAAACAACCAAAAAACCCCAAAACAAAACACCAAAACTCCCTAGAAAGAGCAAGTAGTAATTCCTCCTCCAGTGGTGGAGGAAGTGGGTCCAGGTCACACATGAAATAAGCACTAGTTTTTCAGAGACCAGGCTGAACACACTTCAGAGGCATTTTAAGAAATTCGCAATGGAAAATCCTTCTGAATGTATTTAGAGATTTTGATGCTTTGCCTCTCTGTCTCCTGCCTCTCCACTCCCCACAAAAAAAAAA
>WBMV01006571.1:1012192-1086415 GCA_013396655.1 Campylorhamphus procurvoides | reverse complement strand
AAAAAAAAAGGAGAGAAGAAAAACACACAGTCTAGGGCTATAGGTGCCTAAACCTCTCTCCATCCTTCTATATAACGCTAGCTAAAATTTCTTCACACGAATTTCAGAGAAGTTAACTATGTCTCATGTTTTTACCAGCCAAAGGAAAAGCTATGGTTTTAACTGAAAAGGAATTCAGCTTGCCATACTGTAACTTCTAAGAACACTAAAATGGTAACAAGGGCCAAATCTCCTGGATTTTCTCAGGCATGTTCAAGGGATCTGAATGAACTTTTTCCCCATGCAAGTTCAAGGTATTGGCTATTTATCTGTAAACATCATCACCTGAGCTCTGAGCTCACTCTGGTAGATCAGTATTTTCCTAATAGTTCTCTGGATATAAATGATATTTTAACTAGCTTGTTACACTAACTCGTTCTGAGAAAACCTGCTGACAGGAGAGGTCATGTAGTGTGTAAGGGACAGTTTGTAAATGCTTACTTCAGATGGCCAGGAATTCTGTGAGGTTATTTTCCCCTAAGAACACTACGACTTCAAAAAAACAAACAAGACACACACACACCCCAAAAAGACAAAAAGTGAGCAAATCATTCTTACTGGTTTCTGGCACAACCAAGCCAGAAATATGACAGCCTTAATTCTGCTTTATGTCTTCTAAAGTCAAAATAGTTTAAAAAAAAAAACTTCCCTAGCACTACATATTGCTGCTGAAACCTGAAAAAATGCCTTATAAATTATATATACAAGGTTTGATATAGCACTAAAGAGGAAAAAACCCAGACATTTTAATATAAACTTCTAAAAACATTTATATTAATGAAACTTTGTACCTTCTAAGTAAGGAAAGAATGATTTGTCTGCCCTAAAAACCCTGTAAGCAAACTGTTACACAAATGGTCCTCCAAAGCTTTACAGCATGATATTAGCACAGCTGAGATAAAACGTGGATCTTGCATCTCAATTTTGTGTTTTAAGCTTTATTGCTTGTCGTGCAAATCATGTGATGTATTCTGTCCAGCTTCAAAATAGTTGAAGATATATATAGGAAAAAAAAGAAAAAAGATAGGTATGAGAATGATGACAAAATCCATGAGCAGGGGAAATACACATGCCTTTTAGCAAGAGTTTTCTGGTGTAACAATTGAGAAACAGAAGATGAGAAGCACGGAGTGCTGACCTTGTTCCCACCCCTACTACAAACCCAAGGTCTCAGTCAGTGTTTACTTTTCATGTTAACCTAACAGTGCTCCAGTAACACACAAGGAAAAAGAAATGCAAAATAGAATAATAGAAAGAAAGAGCAGAGAAAGTGATCTGGGTGGAGGTTATTTCCATCCCAAGTTACAGAGAGGGAGCATGTAACCCTTCTGTAAGCAGAGCTCTGTCAGGAACAACTCAGAGCATCTTTCAGAATAAGTATTCTCTCAGAGTTAACACCAGTGCTCATCATCTCTCAAAGTCAGATTATCCTTTTTTTAAAGTAATTGTATGTGGCATAGTTATCAGGAAGATAAACAAAAAAAACACGTCAAAAACAAAAGCCATATCCATTCTTGCTGGTGTTTCCCAAAATTTCACAGTGCTTCTGCCTTGGGACTTAATTTTAAGGCAGAGCTCCAATTCTCAGACATGCAAGATATTAAATACATCATTTCCTTTGCTGCATATGTGTTGTTTGTTAAAAAACACACAAGCCCCATAAACGTAAGGCTATCTCTATTGCCATCAGGATGAAACACTTAACTTTGTGAAAGATTTCATGGCTGTTATAAAGCCAAAAAAGACCACTACTGAGGAGTCCGGTGGGGAAGAAAACATGTGGCTGTTCAGCACCGTTTCAGGCCAGTTACTAAGTCAGAAAAACGTCAAGTTCTCTGGCAACTACTCAGTACAGAGCTGTTTAAGATACTCAGCTTTTTGGAGCAGAGACAGTGAAGTGAGAGGAATAAAAGGGAAATATTTCTGGAGCAACCTTACTGCAGAACAAAATCAACATGCAGCTTTTGTTACAGCTACAATCTGTTTGAGCTTTTTTCCCCAGAGATAATGCAAAGAAATCTAAGCTACCTTGGTAAAATAGATTCATGAGCTTTTCATGAAAGTTATACAAGATAAAGCCAGAAAATACAAACTCCAAAGCAGTTTATTTACTTAAGTTTTCTTGGTTGAGCCAATTGTTGTTTTGAACAAAGCAGTCTGCTATGTACTATCATATATTCATGGACCTAAGATTTCAGATCTCCTTCCTTATCAACTATTTTATTGTGGGATGAAGCGAGCTGCCATTTAAAATACCTTTTCAGCATTGCATCTGTGTACATATTACAGTAGTCACTAGATGGATTGTAATGAAAAGATATTTTAACACCTATGTTCTCACACTCACTCAGTGGGTACATTTCTCTCAAACCTAATTTTTTTCTGACATAATTGATTAGTTTTGCTTTAGCTCTGTTGAAATTCAATAAGAATATGTAGTTACTGACACTATATTTATCTCCCTTTATCTCCTTTTCCTACCTATTTCTCAAGCAATACAATAAAATCTGTGCTCCTTTATTTACTAGGATGAGACAGCACAAACCTCCATTTCTACAACTCCATCTACTGATAAAGTTTTCTTCCTTACTGGTGCTGGCAGCTCGGGACTAAGGATGATAATATGGAAAACAGAAATCATTACCCTTATATGTAGTATGATATCTTCAGATCAACATCACCTATTCCAAGATAAATCCTTTAAAAAATACTCTTTCTGCATAACATTCTCAGACTAACTGCACTGCTACATCACGTTTCCCAAATTTCAGGTCATATCCTATTCAGGATGTCCCTAACAGCCTGAAGATCATACGCTTCCTTTATGACCTTATGAACCAGGATAATCTGGCTATTGCAATGGCTTAAGAGAAAATTCATTTTTCACAAGTTTAAAAATTACCTTTAAAGCCCCCTAATAGTCCATGGATGTTTATTTCAAGCAACTCAAACCAGATCTTGATATGTCCAATATGGTCTTTAGGGCAGACTTACATGGTCTCTACTCCCAGTACACCTTCTGGCTTCCTGGCACATCTCTCCCCAGCTGTGTCAGTTGGAAGAGCAAACTATGGAAGAATGAAAGAAGTTCTCTGCTGCTTCCTGCCTTTCCTAATAGACAGTCCCATGTAAGTGACTGCAACCAAATGGAGCCACTTTGGGAATTTCAGCTTTCTAGCAGAAGGATGTAACTGCATTTCCAAAAAGAAATCTTCAAAACCAGGAGAGTTTGTCCCCATATGGTGAGCAAATGATGAATAAACATATAGGAGAAAGTTTCCATTTGTGTAACAATCTACCTTTACTTGCAGTTTATGCCATAAACTATGCACAACAGCGAGTGAAGGAAAGAAGAAAAGGGAAGTCAGAGAATTAATTTTCACCACCATTATTAGCTCTAATAAAGTATCACCAAAAAACACCACAGCTAAAAAATAAAGTCTTGCTGGCAGCATGGCCTGGGCTTCACCTGCAGTGCACAGACAGGTATCAGAACTCCTGGGGATGCTTTCGCTTTGAATGTGTACATAAAAAGTTTTTCTAGTAAGTATTATTCAGTGGCAAAAATAAAATTAGTATTCAGAGTTGTGTTATATCACTACAATTCTGTTAATGGTCCTTTTTCTCCTTTTTGAAGTGGATATACCACAACATTAAAAATTTTGATACAGCTTAAGATTATTCGTGCCTAACAAACTTCTATTTCCCCTCCCCAATGTCAGGGCTACTTTAGCTTTTTCTAGTGATTGAGGTCACCTTGGACGCCACAAAAGAGGAGGGAAAGAACTAATTCTTGTGACTCAACAGAAGTTTCTACATCAAGTGGATCTCAGCTACTTATAATTTGGCCTTATCTCTAGAAGGGTCTAATTCTTGTGAAAATGCAAATAAGTACATGAAAACCCACAAATTATTTCTTCCTTAGCACAACTTAATACATACTGCCCTGTACAATAACCAAATAGACTTCTCCCTCTGTGGTTGAAGTCATGAAAACAGCTTTCCACTGAAGCAAGCGTTAACGTAGCTGTGGTCAGGAAATGAGAACAAACAGTCCTGTGCACTGAACAGAATCAACACTGGAACAAAGGGCCTAGACAGCAAATAATTTTTAAAAGAGTTATTTGCTAGACTGCATACAAGTTATTTGATTTTATACATTAAAAGCGAGGTCTGAAAAATAGCAGGTCTTTGTTCCTGGAGCACCCTTGCAACCCAACACGCTGCTTACTTACTCAAGGAAATGTTGCAAATAATTCACCTGGATAGAAGTTTCAAGGCTGAGTATCTTGTTTCTTCTCTAGCTGGCTATTTAGAGTTACAGTGCCTCCCTCAGATGTTCATGACGCAACACAAACAGCACCATGCATGTTAGAAGGACACTTGATGTGGTTGAGGAGACCCTCAGTACGGTGGACTTGCACAAACACCATCAGCAGGACCAGGGTGCAGATTAGTTCTGCAAAGATGTGAAGCCAGTAGGATTTGGGGTTGGTGACCTCGTGCCAAAGAATAGAACAAGCACACTGCTTCAAGCACGCAGACGACAGAAATGTGCTTTGAAGGAGAAGCCAGTTTCCTTTGAGTCCTAAGAGGCAACCGTGCACCATGCTCAGACAATACCTCTTGCTCTTTGGCAACTCCAGAGCACTTATGGACTTCCTGGAGGGTCCCACAGCCTGCAGAGGAGGCTTAGCAACAGGCGTGATGAGCAGGGCATCCAAGAGCGAGCGGTAGACATCAGGTTCGGAGAGTCTAGCAAGCGTTTAAAAAGACCCCACAAACAAACTAGGTGATCACACAAAGTCCAAATTGGCTGGGACCACTGAAAACCCAAATACCTTTATGAAAAGCCTATATGGAGAAACTGAACCCAGGATAACTGCTGTAGGAGTTACGTTTAAATAAGAAGTTCACAAAGTGGAGGTTGCACACTTCAGTGGAGTCACAAGGCAACCCAGTAGGATGTGAGAAGATTTTTTTATTATTTTTTTTACCATTAACAAAGTAAAATAAAAGTAATTGGAAAACAGTGTTTATTTAATCTTTTTCTCATATCTTTTAATTTTCCGGTTTTGTGTATGCTTTATAATGTACATAATTTATTAGTACGTTAGGTATCTATGTAATTTAGAAAAACATAAACATATGTATTACTGCATACTCAAAAAATACTTTACTGATGTGAGTGGATGACTGCAAAATTTTTGGTCTAAGCAAGCCTTTATAAAAAGCAATGCAGTAAAGTCTTAGGTGGAACTCAGAAAGTTACTGTTTTCAAGCACTGAAAAGTTCCTCAAAGATACAAAATTTTTCATGGTCATCCACAGAACACAAATGTTATTTACAGTTAATTTACTAACTGGACTGTAAAATCATGAGGAACAGAATGGTAGAATTACTCACCAAGGTTCAGAGCGACAGTCTGGAGCTAAGCTGAAAATAGGGCATGGGAGCCTTGGACATATTCTAATGACTTGCCCATCACTCTATTTTGAAACAGCTGATTTCACAACCCTGCCAGGGACCAACTGTTCTTGTGTGACCTTGAATTTTCTTCAACTAAGCTAATAAAACATTCCTTTCAAAGTTGTGTCTACCTGGCCCGGACAGCAAGAGCAGCAGACACAGCAGCAGCAGCCATGCTCTTAATTTTTGATCTCTGCTTGAAAGGAGACAGAACTGGAAAAGGAGTGGTTCCGAGGATCGGCAGACTTCCTGATGGATTTTCCAGATCTACTTTTGTAGCACAGAAGCTTTGAGCCAACACAGGAGAAAAGAGAGAAAGTAGGAAAGATTGACAGAAACACAAGTACAAAACCAGACCACATTTACCCCTGGAAAGTTATGTGATTGTAGGTTTCCAGCTCACAGAGATGTCAGGCAATGTATTAGCCACTTGAATGCTAATATGGAAAACAGCAATTCTGATTTCACCCATAAATAAAACTTTCCCTTCATCAGGTGAACATTTAGCATCTGTCAGCCTTCAAATTCCACATTCTAGACTCTGCCTCACACACGTGGATCATTCCCACTGAGCCAGGGCCCAGAACACTTCATGTGGATCTATGTAACACTCCATGGTATGAACATAATGAACCTTAAAGATCATCTACCTTCTTCTCTTTTTGACAATAAATAGTAAACATAGAAAACTTTGGAATATTTGTTGATATTAACTTCACCAGATCCATTTTTAGCCACTTTTACCAAATTCAACATCATCCTCACCTCTTTTTCATTTTCCTTACATGGAAAGGAATGTGAACAGACAAAAAAAAAAAAAAGGTGAAAAAAACAGAGTGGCTTCAAAATAATTTCTACACAGGTGAATCTGCAACTCAGGTTCCTAATTTAAAATTTTGCGATTATCCACTGAATTGATGTGTATTTTTTAAAACAACTATAGAAATCAACAGAACACTCCAGACACTTACAAAGCTATACACCACTTCTCAGGTTTAAATGCAAAAACACTGCCTGAATAGCTTGCTTATGCGTAGCAGTCTGCTGTAAGTATATCTTAAAAGATTTACCTTGTATGACTTAGGGATGATTTAGAATGAAAGCTTGAGATTTTATTGAAAGAGTTTGCTTCACAAGCAGGCAAAGATGCTTCATGCCTGCCCAAAAGCAGCAAAAGAAGAAAAGTAATTAATCAAACACTTATTACACCTCTGGCAATGCTACCTAAAGCTCAGGAGGAGTTGATTCAGGGATTTTTTTAAAAGCCCTCTTTACTCATAAAAACAAAAAAACCCTCCCCCCACACCCCCAAAAAAACCCCAAAAAACAACAAAAAAAGAAGTATGGTTTAATATCCTGTAGTGTTTATTGAAGCACTTTCTTTCACTACTGATAAACACTATATTCCAGATGTCCCATCACTACCCCATTTAATGCTTGTATTCTCCTCCAAAAACTTCAGGCTATTTGACAATTTAAAAACACACACTTTGTAGCAAGGGTGACTAACCTTTGAAAGTCAGGTGAATAATGTGGAATATCAAAGCAGCATGCGTTATTGAACACTCTGTTTTCCCCACAAAACTTTCTTCCACAGTTGGACACTATATATTTTCCTCACATCACCAACTTTGGCCAAAAAAGTCCAAGCGAATCTTCCACCCGTGACTGCTTTTCCTCCTCCATTGAAGGGCTGTTCTAATTTTTAAATTATTTTTCTAACTTTTGCCTAAAAGCTACTTGAATTTCTAATTATTATTTTCAGAGGGTCAGGAGACACTTGTAAGCTGCTCCATCTAGACTGCATCATCATAAAAAACTATGTGAAACTGTATGACTTTAACTAAAAAAAGAGAGATTTAGACTAGATATTAGGAAGCAATTCTTCACTGTGAGGCTGGTGAGGCACTGGAGCAGGTTGCAGAGAGAAGCTGTGGATGCCCCAACCTTGGAAATGTTCAAGGCCAGGCTGCTTGGGGCTTTGAGCAATCTGGTCTAGCGGAAGATGTCCCTGCCCGTGACAGGTGGGTGTTGGATCTTTAAGGTCCCTTCAAACCAAACTATTGTGTGCTTCCATGTATGTAAAAACACAGGTTCAAACCCTGCCTTTCTAACGCAGGTGGGTCAGATGTACCTGGCAAGAGCAGGAGGCAGCCCGAGGGCCGTTTCCACATGCGGGGCTGCAGAAGGCGGCCACCCTGCCGGGTCAGCAGGCAGGGGGAACTCAGCAGTCTGCGTGGCCACAGAACACTTCGCAGGGAGATGAGGCGCTTTATCAGCTGGCAAAAGGCTTGCTGTGTCTGGAGCAGGTACCTCCACAGTAATTTCCCTAGTTGATGTTAATTTCACAGGTAATTATAATGAGACAATAAATATATTGAGAAAAAAATCTCTCATTTGATTAAAAATACAAAAAAACAATTAACAACCCTTTCTAGCTGGTGTTCTTGCATCTTTTGTAAGAAGAGTGAGTAGTGGGTGAGGGCTTTTTTTCCTTGTTTTGTAGGAAAGAAATACTCATCCCCTAGGAATCAGACCATGCTGAAACCAATTTTTGGGGGCATTTTTATATCTCAAGTTTGAGTGCTTGTTTAACCACAAACCCAAACTACTTGGATAGTTTAAAGTAGTGGCTGAGAAGATAAACTTGAACAAGAGCAAAACTCGACTTAGTGTAAGTAGGTGACACTTTAGACATTGTGGCTACTTGGCTGCTAGTATTTAAAATCTGAAAAATTGAAGGGAGATGTGGTGTATGCTTGACTAAGACTTCCAAAAGGTTCTCAAACACAAGTTATATGAAACAAAAGGAAGCAGAAGGACAAGCAGCATTGACCACATGAAAGCAATATTCTTCCCCCATATTTTACTTCTGCTTGCTTGTCATTAAATCAAAACAACCATTAAAGATCTGACAGTTTTAGTTTGGTCAGCCTGAGACATCCTCTTCTCCCCAGCCTGACGCTCATTTGCCAATTAAATGAGAAACTTCTGTCTTTGCAAATTCCCTTTTCTATGTTGACTACAACTGAGGGAAGTTGTTTAGGAAAACTGATGCAGAAACATCAAATCCGCCAAAAAGGAGCCCTGGCTGAGTTGAAGAGAGTACAGCAGCAGTTAATTCATGACAAAAGAGGTGTATGCACAGATTCTACCCTTTCCTGGAGCTGACCTCAAGTTCTCCATAAAGTACACAACAAAAATCAAGATTAATACCTACTATCTAATACTGCATCTTTGTATTTATACCAGGAATAATTCCACTAAAAGAAAAGATAAAAGTAAGTCTGTAGGACTGTAAAAAGCATGTATATAAAAGACCAATCTAAAGACCTGCTGGCATTGCATCTGCTTTATATTAGTTATGTATTTTCTCAGGAAGTGCCAGATTCTGTGGTTTACATGGTCTAAAGTTGACAGGATTACTTTTTAAGATGACTTCTTGCAGCTTTCTGGAAAGGCTGTAATTGCTCTTAAATGTTTTACTGTTAAACTTACAGGAGGACATTGCATATGTGAAATAGAGTAATAATACACTAAAAATTACAGTAGTTGGCTATACTGCCATACAACTAGTTGAGGCTTTCAATAAAGAACTAAAACTACAATAAAAAAGCATTATGAAGTCTGTGTTATAAGCAGTGAACTTAACTTTAATCTAGTAATCAAATCCAGATCCTTCATACATTTCACAGCAAGCTTTCTCTTTCTTGGTGGTTTAGTAGTGTGTGGTATAAATCACAAAGCTTCGGCCAAGAAAAGATGGAGCCCATTAAGAAAATGAGGACCTATGCCAGTCACTGACAACAAATGCAAGGCTTCAGGAGCAAGAACAAGTCTACTGACCTTTGGATGGCCCAATTTTGCATTACTAAAAGCCTGACATGGCACTCATCAATTGCTTCATACAGATTTCTGATAGCTGTTATTTTCTAAAAAGGGGGCTTTGGAGATCAAATCTGCTGTATTTCCCACCCAAAAGAGTGCTATAAAAGCAGTGACATCAGCTCAGTAACAAACATTAACATCAAATACAGTTGCTACCCTGATGATCTCTCATTTCAGGAAAAAATCAAGACTACACAACTTTATAAAATAATTTAAGTTTTCCTTTCCACACTCAATGCTAAACCTTTCTTCTACAGCTCTGCAGAATCTGCTCAGATTTCTGCCCTTCTTGAGCAGAAAACTCTTATCATCTACTTTTTTGATCATTAATATAAATACTTTGGCTTTAATCCTGAAACACCATGAACATGGCTGTTCTTTCTGATTTCTCATTTTAAAGATGTTCTCTTGCTAGATTAATTTTGCCAAATAATAAACTTGGAGACATAGGTCTTGAGTGATCACAGATTTAAATTTCCTTTTCCTGGACTCAGATGCAGAGCTAGGATTTAGAAAAGACCTCCTGGTACTCAGAACACAGCAGTTGTAGTGGTATCTGCAAGGCGTTTCTGTAGCTCAGTAGAATCACAGAATGATCTGGGTTGGAAGTGACCTTAAAGATCATCTAGTTCCAACCCCGCTGCTGTGGTCAGGGACACCTTTCACTAAACCAGGTTACTCAGAGCTCCATCCATCATGGTCTTGAACACTTTCAGGGATGGCGCAAGTAGATATAGTCATACTAGAGTTTCATTGGAAGACATGAAAATCAATTACTGAAGTAGCACTTTTTCTCCTGCCCTTTTCATCCTGGTTTTTCACTTAAAACAAACCTCACCAGGAGTATTGCCGTACATCTTCTGCATGTATTTTTCATCTTTGGTGATTTAAGAGAATCCGCTGCTGAAAACATCACAACCATATCTTCTTGACTGCATTGGTTCAAACCAAAGGTTACCTTGAAAGCACCCCCCCCCCGCCATCATCCCTTCTTGCCTAATGTCATGTTAGCTCTTGGAGGTACCCACTGCACCCTGACAGTAAAAAAGCCTTGATAAGACAATAAAGCAGGCTTGTATTTTGATGTCTGGTTCCTCTTCACCGCTCAGCTAATTGAGACTATTGCTTTAAAGGTGAGCCTGTGAATTCCACATCTCAGTTATAGTTTTCTATTTGCAAAAAGCCCACACAGGTGTGGGCAACAGTATATTTCTGTATGCTTTACACAAGCATGAGTACCTGTCCAGGGGCCTGGCAGGACCAGGTACTGTTCATTTAATTCTCATTTTTAAAGGAACAATTTTGTTTCATGTTTAACTTTGTACTTGTGCACGTTTAATGAACATAAGCTACCTGGAACTAAAAAACACTCCTGAACAATTAAATACAAACCATCAGAAAATGCTACTGAACTTCAATAAGAGCAACACAACCCTCCAAATTAATGGCACTGTCTAGTACTCATAGATGACCTCCAAAACACCACCAATCTGCCAAGATAAGCACCAGTAAAACTATCCATGGCTAAGGACAGGAAATTTTACAGATATTCCCCTACTTTTCTTTGACTGCATTGCAGCACAGCACAGTGTTATGAATTAAATAATCTACATTTTAAAAAATTACTTTTATATTTTTAAATCCATATTTTCTCTTGAGCTGTTGAGACCACTGAAAAGCTACTCCACCCAAGTGATAGAGTGGACACCCACTGATAACGTACACATGCTCAATATTGTGTCTCATTTTAACTTGTATCCTTAACTCATATCATAACTATTCATTAATTTCCTCAGCTTTATTTAATTTTCTCCTTCCCCCTCCTATCATTTGCAGGAAAATCCCTAGTCAGGGCAGATTAATGAAGTCTATTTTAAGTAAATGACAAACAACCCCCTCTCCCCCAAGACAGACAAATCCAGGCTAGAACATATAGATAGATTTTCAACTGAATCAAAACCTCCTGTGAATAATTTACCTCCCAGAAGCTGCTGTGGCAGTATGTTCAGAAAGTCTGGGAGACAGGACACTGCCAGGGCAGGAGTCTGCTGTCGGCAAAAGAGCAGCTCTAGGTTCTGCTTTGGCACTGTTTTCACTCCATTCACAGTAATAAAACCAAGTGAAGACACACAGAGAGAGATTTTTAATCCACATTAAAATAGTATGCAGAACAGGAAACACTGTGCATGAAAGTGTTAGTAAATTGAAAACCCCAACCAAACAACAACAATAAAAAGACAACCCCCTCCTCCAAAACCTCCAAAAAGACCATGGAGTTCAGAGCAAAATACAATTAGGGGATAAAATGATGCAAAATAGACTTAGGAGGTATCATGCTTTCAGTGAAGGCTGAAAGTGTCCTGCTGCTTTTAAACTCAGAAAGCCAAGTAGTATTTTATATTTACAAAGATGGAAAACATAGAATGACATTATGTAATGGAAAACTTCTTGAAGAAATACTGTAAAAGAGAGTGACACAAGTGCTAGTGGGATTCACTCTCGAAGCTTTATATGTTTGTTGCTACAACTTTCTCGGGGTGTTAGTTCTGTGAAGGTTAGACTACATATTTCTCAATATTTTTCATATCCTTTCTTTTACTCAGTTGTAATAAGAAAAAAAAATTTGGAAAATGTCTTAAAGCACTCTACTTCAAAGAAAGCATTTGTCAGACATATCACTAACATACACAAAAATAGAAGTAAACTACAAGGTAGAAAGCAATCACAAGTTTTGAGCAGACTAAATTAGCCACAGGAGCAGGTATTGCCCTTTTTTTTCTTATATTAGCATGCAGAATTAAGTATCTTAATAAAGTAAGGACCCTTTAGTGCTGAAAATTATTGAACACTTAGAAATGATCAGGGAGCAAACCTCATAGGTGGTAAAGGTGCAGGTGGAAATTCCGGTGTAGGTAACATCTCCAAAATTGGGGTAGCTATGGAGTTTTTATTCAAATTAATACAGGTATCCTGAGCTCCTGCTCCATCAGGTAGATCTGCATGTATGCTTTACAGAAAGTTATGACATGAGGGACAAAAAAATATAAATACAAGATTCATGACAGGTGGCTGGCTTCAGGACTGACCAAGGGTTGGACAAATATTTTCCAGCTGCTATGGATTAACTAAACTACAAATCTGGAAAACGCAGACACATCATCACCCAGGAAAATGAACTGACTACAATCTGAGGCAAAACCCAATCTGTACCTGATTGCTCAAAAGGAGATGGTTAAAAGTGAACATTTAAAAGAAACTTGGACATAGGGTGTTGCAGAAATAGAGCTAATCAGTTACTAAAACACATAAACAAGCTTTATATAAAGGTCAGACACTGTCTTTCTAAGTTTAAAGTAAGTGGTTTAAGAGCCGAAATTTACACATTTCAGTGACGGTTTTCTGTTTCTATTTCCTGTCCTTTCAGCTGCTAAAGAGAAAAATCTGGTTTACCCACACAAAAATCCCTAGTGGGTTACAGTTTAAAAATGAACGATAACAAAAAACACACAGAACATTTGCCTTGGACAATGCCTGCCTGAAAAGCTGAATATTACTAAATTGGGATACTTTTCTGCAGATTACTGATGAAAGAGAAATTTCTATTTCATTATAATATTAATACTTCTAGGAGAACTCTAAAATTTAAGCTTATTCATTTATACATCAAAAACATTCAGAATATTTTTTCAAAGATCAGATGTATGTTGGGAATCAGACATGAGCTAGAGCATGATATTCCACTGTTTTGGGAAGAGTAAAAATAAAGTTCAAAATTTAACACCAGTAACTGCTGTACAATGGGGATTTTGGGTGATGAGATCTCAAAAGCAGGAAATTAAATTAATTTCATCATTCATAAAACATTTCTGGGACTAGTTTTTTATGTTATGAATTTTGTTATATATTGGTTTATGGAAAACCAATAATTTTAGAAGCCTCCCATATTCTCAAAAATTTTGACAGAGGCTTCTATTCTTTGGATCAGGCAGAGAGGTTTTTACTTCTATTTCTTGCTAAAGAAACTCACCCTTCAAAGGGATAAGAGACAGTAAGACAGATAAACATAATGGCAAGTTTAATAATGACAGGAAAATATTCTCATTACCTAGGGACATCCCCAAAACTAAAAATACTTGAAGGTCAAGCCATTCTGCCTTTAAGAAGACACCTTTACAGACTCAAAGCAATAACCTCGCATAGTTTTCATTGATGTTCTCTGAAAGTCTCACCTTTCTTTCCATTCATAAAGAAATTATATAAACCGAGCAAACCAATTTTAATACACTACTTTGCATTCCTATTTTAATACACAGTATCCTATCAAATTATTATTTTGTGGTGTATGTGCACTCAGTAACACACTTGGGTTTAGTAACACACTACTCACTATCAAGGTATGTGAGGGGTGGGAGGAGGCACAAGTCAAACAGATTGACACTTCTCATCAGAACAGTATTTAGTGAAATCATTAAAGGGAATATTTTCCCCTACTGTCACTAAGGAGTTAACCCAAAAGGTGTGCAAGATGTGGTATCCCTTGGCCCATCATTACCAGGGTTAATCTAGTTGTACTTTATGCTGTGCATTGTGAGGCATCCACATTGGTGACTGTTAGTGTTAGATAACTTGGCTATTACCTGAAGTCTCCATTTTCTGTTTGTCTTTTCCTAAAGATAAAATGACAAATACCATAAGCTACTGCCGTACTGTATAGCAGCATAAACCCTCTGACAAGGAAACACAGGCTTAAAATGGTTCCAAAGGTATCTGTTTCTTTCAAGTTCCCAAGCTGTGCAATAAAAAAAACAACCTCCCCAAGTCTGCAGAAACATCTGTTCACACGACTAATTCCATCAGAAGAGTGTGTAGGTCAGCTGCATAAAGTCCAAACCAATTGCAATGGTTCTCATTGAGCAATAAAGAAAGACTGGGGTTTTATATGTGCCTTACAGTTCACCTTTGAGGTCTGAAATATTATTTGGTTCAATGAGCATTGCAAAAGCCAAGAGAGTTTTATTTAGTAGAATTCTTACTCCCACACCCTCCACAAAGGGTCAATAATTTTATTGATTTCTGCAAATCTCACATTGACTTTGACAACACAAACACACCCCCCTCCCCTCCCCCCCATTTTTAACATGATCAGGAACTCCAATACTGTGACAGTTTCATACAATTCAGATTTTTTTTCTAGTATGAAGTAGGGATTTAATTGTTTCTCTACCTATAACCTGTAACAGTGCAATGAAATTTCAGCTCCATGCATGAGAAGACTATTCAAGGAGTCCTTGAGACTCAAAAGAAGAACAGACAGAGCTAAGATAAAAGCAAATTTTATTAAAATACTCTTCAAGCTTCAGAATGCATAAATTAATGAATGTGTAGCTACTATAATACATTATTTTACAGGAGACATAGGGCTGTGAAGCTTTTTATAAACACAAGAAAGCCTATAAGCTTCACTCTGTAATAAATAAATACTACTGTCTTATCTTGTTCCTGCTAGAAGATGTGTTGAAGCTCTTACAGGTACACAGCAACATTCTGCTCAATGATTGCTTTTTTAAGTTTTCCAAAATATGAATATATTACTAGTCTAAGCAGCAGAATCTTTATACTGAGCTTTCACTTCAATTCACAACATTGGAATATATTTTTTTTTCTTTGCTTAAAAGCAGTCTATCTTCTTGTAAAACATTTACAACCACTCTAAAATTGACCTGCTGGTCAAATTCAAGATAATTATCCTGGTAAGTATGACAGTTTGAAATAAGTGCATATAGTCCCTCTTCATCTTCTTCCCCCAGCCCCCAAAATCAACGTAATACAATTTTTTAATCTTTTGTTCAAAATTTTCTGCTTTCTAACAGCCTACAGTAACTCAAACTCAGCAATGCAAATGACTCCTTTCAGGCAATAAAACCCCTTGAAACAGCCACCTCCTCCCCCACGTTGGGAGATTCAGCCACCCAAGTTGTTCTGTTTTAAATACGTATTTTTTGTCAACTAATGATTAGCACAAAAACATTTTCATCCCATTTTTTACATGTCAGTAGGAAAGTGTTAGAAAAGTATAGAAAAGGGTAGAATTTCTCTCGCAGAAAGGCTAGTGAAATACATTTTCTTTTTTTTCTCTCTCTCTTTTTTTTTTTTTTTTTTTTTTGCAAAGCAGACGGAAAAGAAGAAAGGAAGGAAGTGTTTGTGTTTTGCTTTTGCAACTTGGGTAAAATCACTGGACATTAAGAACACGTGCTGAGACTTCATGGTGCCAGTCACGTAATTTTGTATATTTGGGACTAATGACGTGGCTGTGAACCTTTTCCCTGTGGAAAGAAGTGATAGAAGAAAAATAAGAAAGAAAGTTTGTCTTAAGCAGTTTCACAAGTGAGCATGCAAACTCCATGCACTATTCATATCACTTTGTCTTCCTCTCTGTCAAAAAAGTAGGATCCAGTGTTAGTCAAAGTCAGTAGAAAAAGTCTCACTGACTTAAGAACCATTAGATTTAGCCACTGGTTGGTGCTCATTTTGAACAACATGTATCCCAAAGCCAGGAGAGAGGTGACCCTCATTCACAGTCCAGAACGACAATGCCTTCCAGCTATGCCTTGCAACCTGATGCACACTCGCAAATCAAAAACGCCTGGTTAGACTTACAAAAAGGAAAACACAGCAACAATCTGACCTTGTACAGACAAAAAATCAGACCAAGCTTGCAGAAAATCTCTGCACAAAGCCCTGAACAAACTTTACAACTGGACTGCACCAACACTTTTAAAAAGGTTTGTCTATGGAGAAAAAGATCTTGATTTTCACATGCTGAAGTAAAAGGCAAAAAAAGAAGCAACATTTTAAAAACACCCAGATGTCACACCAATGCGCCAAACACTACAAGTTAAGAATTAAGACATGCAAAGTATTAAAGTAATAAAAATGTAAAACATCAACTCACTTAGTCTTCTTCGCAGCTTCGTTTTCTGGTTCTTTCACTGAAAAAAAAAAAAAAAACCCAGAAAAAAAAATTATTTTCTAGGGCACTAAAGACACTGTACCACCACACTGAGATTCTTTTCTGTGCCAAAACATTCACCAACGCAGGAAATTACAAGACTTGTTAGGATGCTTTGATTCTAAATACGCCCCAATGGACATGAGTTATGTCTATAAGTTTTAAGAGCCGCTTTGCTCATAGGATTGTTGAAAAGTGGCTCTGCTGGTCTCTGCCCTTTCCCTTGGCCCGCTCTCCATGCTGGCATTGAGAAAGGTGATTTGAGAAGGTGAAGATGAATAGAAGCTGAGAGGCATTTCTTTCGGACAAACCTCCAGGGGGTTTATATCAAGTGATAATCCAAACATCTGTTTGCAGCCAGGCTATGACCCATCAAGGTTCTACAGTTCTGCACTAGGGTTAATGTAAATTCCCAGCCCTCATTTTCAGAGTGGCAAATCTAGTTGCAGTTATTTTTTACAGTATTTGCCAACGTGATAAATTTGCCTGTACTGGATAACCTGTTATTCAATGTTCAGGTCCTTACAAGGACTAATGAAGATAATCGAACACAGGCACTGATCACTAACAGACTAGCACAAGACAGGACTACAAAACAATCAGAAAACTGTCCAAATTCAGAATATTTATCACACAGACAATCATCCATATTTGGGGAGATGTTATCATTGGCTGCTAGAGACAGTAGATTGAATCAAATCTGTCCCCAGGAAGGGGATCCAATTTCCTCAATGCCTTCTTTATTACAGCACTAGCTGTGAAAAGCAGAATTAAATAATCACCTCTGCATTAGATGCCTCAGTCTGAATATGACTGAGCTCAAAGCTCCTGATGGCACTTCTGATGGGTTTTACATAAAACTATAAATTTCAGGCAGTGAATTATAGCTGACAGCATAACATGAAACTGAAGTTTTACAATAAAATTATATGCCTGGGACTGAACCTTCTCCACACCACCTGTTCCAGTTCACCAATGCATGTAATCACGCCATAGCATAATCAAAGGATAGAAACATAACCTGGGAATAAGCTGAAGAACTATGGATTTGTGTTTGTAATTAGTTAAACCATTGGAAATTGCATACATTTGTATGACCAACAAAGACTTTCCATGGACATGCCAGGAAAAACCTAATTTTTTTGAAGCATAAAATTGGAACACAAATGTTGCCATTTTGATGATACAGGGCAGGGAAAGAAACAACAAATACATGTCTCCCAACATCTTTGGGAGTAGATATGGAAATTTTAAGATTTACCTAGAATGTGGTAATTCAACTTTATCAGGAATACTGTCCAGTAATGTATATATCCTGAGCTATTTAGTGATCTATTTTCCTTCTACTCCCTCCCCTCACCCCCAGCTTTTAAAAACACTTAATCAGCCCAAGGCCATTAACTTCTACTTCATTTACACCAAGTCACTCACTGTGATCAGTGCCAGTGATTTGGGCAAGGATGCGGAAAGAGCGGGACTGGGTGGTGCCTGTCCGGGGATGCCAGTCCTCGGTGTCTTCAATCAGGCGCTTCTTGCTGGCATCGCTATGGGTGGGCGTGTGGTAAAACTCCGTATAGGTATCCATGATGTGCTTTCGCGGGGGACTGTGGCAAGGAGAGGGGAGGGCAGTGAGTGAAAAGCTTCAGAGTTCGGGTAGCTCCAAAGACACAGGCAGAACTGTGACTTTTCACAGCGTTTAAAGGCAGCTTCTGCGTTCAGATACAGAAGTGCAGCAGTTCAGGCCCACCTGAACACAGATTCAGTTCTCTGGACAAAACACAGCTTTATAATTGCTCTGACTGAAATATTGTGACTTGTTTCACTGACAGAACATTTGAAACAGTAAAATACAATATTATCAAGACATTTACATGTTTAAGCTTTTACCGTTTGGGTGGGTTTTTCCTTGGAGATGACAGAGTAAGACAGCAAGAGAAAGTTTTCCCAGCATAAACAGAAGAAGCAGAAAAAGAAAAGAAGAAATTAAGTCAGAAAGTTGAAACAGAAGTGTCGCTAATTATTCTGTTAAATTAGTTTTGCAAGAAAGGGCACTAAAATCCAATGAACAGTGATACTCTCAATCTACCACTAAAACTACTTAAACACATAGTGATTTCCTTACAGGATGAGAGGGGAATTTGTTTTGGTAAAGCAGGGTAGTCTACCTAGTTCTGGTCAGTCCCTGATTGACAAGTTCTCTCCTTGGCTCACAAGAGGCAAAGCATACCTGTGTGCATGTGCAAGGGTCACACAGTACACGCCAAGTCTTTTACACTTGGCAAAGCCTGGATCAGAATCAGGCCATTTGAAAGAATAGACAGCAGTGTTCTGGAACATAATGAGATACCTTGTTTGAAAGACAAACAAGCAGGGTGATTGTTTCTTCTGGAAATTTTTCCTACAGTAACCTATATGCTATTATCATTCCCTGCACTAGCAGACTTGCAAGAATACAGGATTTTAAAGCTTTGGTTCCATTAAGTGATGAAAATAACACGTAATGGCACTGGTCACTTTAGCAAAGGGAACAGAAGGCTCAAACTACAGGAGCTACTCCTAAATTCTACATTTGTAATTCCAAAACATTCATCTTTAAGACCCTATAAGACCCTATAATTTGAAGGAGAAAAGCTGTGCAAAACTAGTTCCTAAAACATAAAACTTGTCATAATTATTAAAACCCCAAACTCAATAAAACATTAAAATTCACTTTTATTTTTGCCACTAATTCCTCACTGTACTTTTAATGTCCAAACTATTTCTGATGAAGACAGGTGAAAAAATATGAGTGAGAAATGAGTGAAAATGATGTTAACTGTAACAAGTAATAATTAAGCCCATTCAATGGTATGCATTAGTAAATATTTAAGCTTAAAAGAATACTTAATACTTCAAAGAATGCGAAAGGTATGATATGAAATTATATCAAGACATTGAATTCATTGGCACACAGTATTAGTGAAGTACATGTATCACACATCAAAGTTACTAATAGAGAGAGAAAGATAGAAACAAAGACAACGGTACTTCCAGGATGGAGAACAAGAAGTCCATAGAAAAATTAAGTAAAGCATCTAAAGAGTTAATAGCAAACATATAATCCAAGAATTAAAACAGTACTTAGAGGTGTGGAAATACACGAAAATGTAATTATTTACATGCAGTTTACTGCATTCTAGCAACGACAGTGAAATAAGTAGTCTTTCACATTTGTTGAAAGTGGTATAAAGAAAAAATCCCGTTGACTTCTCCTATGGATCCTACTGCTCCCCTTTTTAAGGCTTAAGAGTCTACTAGTAATTACTCACTGAGGCAACAAGGTGGTGCCAGAGACAAAGGAAAATTCAATGAGACAGGCACTCCCTTAACTCAGCTTTGAGGCAAAGGGAGAAAAGACAAGGCAATAAAACCTCAAATATTTTTCATCCTAATATGCGCAAATCACAGTATATGGATGTTATTTGCATTTTTCCTATATGAATTCAGAATCCAGCTCTTCATTCCAAAGTTCTCAAAGCAAGACCACACAAACATTTTGTAGAAGAAAAATAAGTTGCATAATGTGTCACACTGAAAGCAAAATCACATCATGTCCAATGCAGACAAAATAATTTACTACACTTAGAAAAGCTGAAGCTGTTTTGCAAAATTTAAATATGAAACTCTGTAAGAGCTATAATTTTGCAAAACAAGAATACATGCTGGTTATTCCAACAGGAAAAATGACCATAATTCAAGTCCAGTGCTGTTGATACTAACTTTGTCACTGCTGTTATCTGCAAGGAAAAAAAAAAGTATTTGATGTGTTAATTCATTCTTCGCTGCTCAAACTACTACAGGAGTTTCCAAATCCAAGCTCTGGTAAGGCCATGTATCATGTAAGTCAAACTTACAATCATCAAGAGAACCTACAAGGGAAAATTTTAGCCCAGCTGAACTTAACCTGAGTGAAGTCTACAGACATCTTACCTGTTTTAAGCAGCAGGCACATCTTCATGCAAGAGTTGGCAAGAAGGTTTTGATAAAAGTGCAACTGCACACATGTGACCTATAAAAGGCAAATTGCTTGCTTTCTAAGCCAGGACTAAACAAGGGAAACAAAACCTCTTTTCCCATCCTGAAGTCAAATAGTTCATATCCTGAATGTGGTTTGAGGGAAGCCAAGAGGAAGGGAGGATATTGTGAGTACAACAAGGTGCATGTCTGAAGAACTGCATTTGCTCAACGTTGCCATCTATGAACACGATACAAATTGGTTTTTTTCTTGTTTGTTTTGAGAAAACAAGTCATACAATATACAGAAGCAAAATTGAATACCTTTCAGACTGATCAATTATTCCAAACTTCAGTGTTTCTGATATTTCATAGATGTCATTGATAGCATTTGAAATAGGGAAATAGTTAAGCATCATTGCAGAAATTTCTTTTTTCCATGTAAAATTAGAGTAGTGTAGCAGCAGAACAATATACCTTCGTGGTTTTTGTCTGCTTCTTTTTGTTTTGTGCCTTAGGACTGCAAGACAGTTAAACAGCCCAAACACACTATTATAAGGAAGACTGCATAATAGAGTAGGTTTTTACAGCTCTTAAATGTTTTCAAACTTTCCCAAACTAGATCTGCAAAGCTGACAGTGAGACAGGGATTTCTTCATCTCTCAGCTGTGATTATTCATCCTCTTTGTTGGTATTATTCATCCTCTAAGTAAGGTAGGGCACATAGTAGCGCTCACTCAGTCATCCTATCTTGGTTGTCAAGTGCTTACTCTATGCCTGCAGCACTTCCTTCCAGGAGACTACAGTTTGTTGCTATTGTTCCTCTCTTTTAGTACTAATTGCTGCTTTTGAATACTCCTTACACAGTTACTTGCTAAAACAATATTCCTGGAAAGATAAGAGATGGTTTGCTAAAGTTTATTCAACAATTCTACCAGCACTGAGCAAGTCCTTGGGATCTCCTGATTTCATACCACTTCTTTGCAGAGTGGATTCCTGCCACCAGCTGTTTAAGAAAGGGCTGGGAGTTACCATGACTACTACAGTGTGATATAAAATGCATATGGACTGCATTTTATGAGTCCACATATGGAAAATATTTGCACTACAATATAAAGGGAATAAATACTTAACAAAGTTGAGAAACCCAACTGAAACTGCAATTTATTCAGTATTTTAGTTGACATGGATTTTTACTTTTCTGTAGGGCTCTTCATGTACTTTACATACTGAGAGACTATCAGAGGAGAGAGGCACAAGGCCTATTCTTCCAGTCCCTTTCCTTTGTGGGACGGGAAATAGTAACCACAGCTTCTAGGATTTAAGCCCAGGTTTTAAGACTGAAAAGAAACGTACAGTTCCCTTCCTGCCCTTTTTATTATGTAATTCAACCTGCTGGACACTGTTGCTGAGCACAGAGACCAACTGGCATGGGACTGCTTGTGCTCAAGTCTTCTGCTCTCCCCACAGCACAGCAGCTACTGGGAATCAGTCCCTGGCGTGCTGCAGCTCCCAAACCTTGCCCTGGAATTTCTGGGAGAGCCCAAGGCGTTACCAGCCAAAATCTTGCTGCAGGGCTAAGTTCCCAGGACTGCTGCTGAGCTCAATTTAATTTACTAATCTATTGTTTACTAGTCTAGATGCTACACCAGATATAATATAAGCATTTTATGCCACTTTACAATCCCTTGAATATTCAGTCCCTGATATCCATTTTAACATAAACAAGTTTTTGAGTATGGAAATTAGTCAGATTTTAAATCCGCATTGCTTTTTCAGGGTAAAGGTAAAATTTAAAGTTGAGGTATTTACATTATAGCACTGCAAAAAACATGGTCAACCCTGACAGCTTCCTTCAATATATCTTAATGAGGCATCTCTCCCTTTGCCTCCATCCTGGGATCTTTTTCCACCTTTTCTACCAGGGCCATGCCATCACAGCACCCTTGACACTTCTTGACATACTGCTCTGCATTTTTGAGTGCCTGCTGCTTTCAGTCACTGTACTGGGCGTCAAAATACACAGTGAGAGACATGGACACTGAAATTAATACCAGGCTTGTTGTAAGGTCCAGAGTACACCGTGAAAAGCATTTTGTGGTCTTTGTTCAATTTAGCTGTGACAGTCTGTAAACTGAGATGTCACTCATGAAAAAAATCACCACCAAAAGTCTGGCTTGGCCCTTCAAAGCATCCCTTTTAAATGCAAGTTCTTTCTGAGAGATGGCTTCCAAGGATTAAACGACTTCTCCAAGTTGTGTTTTACTTAGCCCTTAAACAAGCCCAGCTTTTTTTCCTGTGAGGAAAAACCCTCACAGCAAAAAACAAAGAAATCCCACCTACCCATTTTGCTGATTACTCTCCCCCTGGTTTTCTCTGACTCCTCGTCGTGGCCCCTCGGCTACATCGTGGGCGCCAGCGGCGCTCGGGGCGGCATTGTGCGCGGCGGGCTGCCGTGGGACATTAACTGCAGGTTTAGCAGCGCTCGGCACAGGGGAACGCTGCTCGGGGTTAGGCTTGGTGTTAACATGCAGTCCGGGCGCGGCAAAGGGGGCCGGGGCGGCAGCCACCATGGATGGAGCCGACGCCTGGGCCGGGGTGAATGCGGAGGACGGTGATGGGATGGAGGTGACTTTGGAGGAGGTTACAGCTCCAAACGGCCTTGGTGTCTTATTGTAAGCCAGGCTCGCTGTGGGAGTGACTTTGGGTGCAACAGCAGAGGCAATGGGCACAGGCTTAACTACTTCGGTAGGTTCTCCCTATGTGAGATGAAAAACAAAAAAGAAACACACAAAACCACGCCAAACGCATGCTCATTCCTCAGCAGGGATTTTCACTGTTCTCAGAGGAGATAACACACCTGATGTGAAAAAGGGAAGCAGAAAAGCAAGCTTTACCGAGACTGCAGCCATGAAATGTATGATAAAACAATCCAAGCCATGCATTTTAGGAAAGGAAATGATCCAAACGTACACAATCAATATGAAATTCCACGATGCTAACTCCTTTCATCATATCCAAAACAGACACCCCACTAATCAAACTCAAGAGAAACTGAAAAACCACTCTATTGCAAAACACAACAAGTAACTCATGGCAAAAACCTGGTGTTTTTTATAAAAATCAACATTCCATCTCTCAAACCCAATTTGAGATACGCACGTTCTCCATACACAAATGGAATGTGCATGTGTACACACACACTGTACATACAGATCTGCTGGAACTAGAGTACAGTGACATTCCCCAACATCTCCATATACTCTTGTCAGATTGATACACTCAAAAAACGTGGGCAGGGTTTTTTTGCTTGTTTGGTTGTTTTGTTTTGGGTTTTAGTTTTTTTGTTTTCTTTTTTTTTTGTGCTGGGATCTATGTTTTAACATTGTTGTTCTCATTTTTGTGGCCTTTCAAGGTCACAGCCAGCAGAACAGTAATATACTACACACTATTTATGTGCACTGGAGAGGATTTTCAAGAACAGGCTGTTTAGAAGTATTTCCAAGTTCGCAAACAGCCTTCTTAGCAAAAAGGGGGATTTGAAACTGTTGCATACAACAAAATACCAGAAGAACTCAAGAACAAGTAATTCTGCAGGGCTTTAAGGAAAGTGAGGGGACTTGTTCTCTTAAACTGTAATATTTAGATAAGTTTCTTTCAAATACAAAGAAAGATCTTAGTGTCCATTAAAAGAAACAAATCCCAAAACTAAGAAAAAAATCACCACAAAAAAAAATCCTACCTACTTCTGTTTCTGTCCTAGGTACAGAGGGAAAAAAACAGCAATATCTTTCTAAAAAACCCCAAAATAATTCTGAGAGTTGGAAGATAACATTTTTTCACCTGTTCTTTGCGGTTTCTTTGATAACCATTTGCCAGGTCTCTCCCTTTTGTTGAGGGGCAGAAAAAATAAGCCAAATGCTATAATATTCTTAATGTAGCACATGGAAAAGAAGCATGTTATACTGAAAGGAAAGTTTGACTGACAGTGCTTATCAATAACAGGGTTGGACAGATGGATATCAGTTGATGCCACATGCTACATTTCTTTGTTGTGAGGATGAACATACCTTTGGCACATTAATAAGATCGGGTTTTTGTACAGAAGCCACTCTGGAAGAGACAAAACAAACATAATTGTCAAACCCAAATTCTTTAAACATTTCCCTGTTGCACCTCATCATGTCCACCCACAGTTATACAAAATATTTAACTTTGTTTCCTCTGAAGGAAACAAGAACTATTCAAATTAAACCCAGAACAATATTGTTGACCAGAAAAGGTAAAACCAAGCTGAATTAATTTGTCCAGATACCCACTAGGAAATCTAACATCTGTCATCAAGTACTATTTGATTTATAAATTCATAATTGTCTATCACCAGTTAGAAGACTTCAGCTCCAATTTGTTTGCTGTTTTCTATCCTTTCACAAGAAACTATGTCACAACTCAAAAAACTCAGGTCAGATAAACTGTATTTTAAATAGCACATAACCTATATACAGACATAAAACAGGCAGCTTTCTTTTAGAACAAAAACAAAAATCATTCTGAAGAATTAAGCAAATTAAATAATACAGACACTTTTTGCACAGTCTTTGGTTTTCAAAAGTAAGGTTAATGTCACTTGAAGTTCACAGTATATGGCAAAAAAAAATTCTCCCAAACAATGGGCACATTGAAACTACTGTGGGGTGGTGGGAAGGAAAGGAAGTATCACCACATAAACTGTTAAGTAGATAAAGAATTTATAGATTTTATTATAGCTAAAGTGAAAGAGCAATGTGTTACAAGTAAAAGGCACCTTATTCAATTGAGGTTTCTTCAGATTTGTATATACTTGAATGCAAAAATACACACACATACTAAATTAAAAAAATATTAAAAATGCAGCAAAAAATACCATATACTAATATTTTGCTTGCCAACATTGCTGCTGATACACTTGAGTGTTTTCATGCTGTAAAAAGTGGCTTCTTGACACATTTCAAAACATTTCTGCCCATATTTGGTAGCTGCTCAGAGGATCAGTCACCCCTAACAATCCAAGAACCAGCAAATATATCCTGCCTGAAGTCACATAACCCCGATTTCTAACACAGCTTCTGAATAAGGTTTTGAAAAACTGAAGATGGATTCTCATTTCCAAAAAATAATTTGCTAGGGAGGAAAGAAGGTTCATTTAATTGGAGATCAGCTAATAGAGGCTACAATTTTAAAAATACTTCTAATGTATAAAGCTTTTCAATTTTTATCAGGAAACATGGAGAGCTAGAATTGAATCTAGCACACTTGTTACTTTTAACCACTTTTTTTTTATTTTCCCTCTTCCCCACCCCCCCCCTTTCTTTTTACTATTTTGTTCACAGTATTTACTCCTTTCCTCACAGTCATTTGGCCATCAGTGCTCATCAGATTCCAGCAAAAAATGCATAATAGGAGAAGATCATCTCCTGCACTTTGCCTTGTGAATCTCTGCTGACACACATTATGTCCACATCAACAGCAATTCTCAACAGAGGGAGGGTTTTGTCCACTCTGGGGAATAGGTCCGTTCTCTCCTTTCCCACAGAGTGTGCAGCCCATGAAAAGTCAGACCTCTGGCCCTCCACAGCACTGGGTGCATCATTAATCACTCCTAACTGCAGAGTTGTCAATTCGCAGCAACAAAAGCAAGGAGTAAAAAAAAAAAAAATGCCAATACATATGAAAACTTTTCTTTCAAGACCAGAGTTAGAAGAAAATGTGCATCTCGATGCATATCTTATGTGTACTTTTTTTTATTAAGTAACGTGGCATGTTTTATGCATTTATTAATCTGATTCAACAGGAAGATGTAGGAAGACATTCATTATTCAAGCCTACTACAATATTTCATGCTTGAGAAAAAAAAAATTCCTTTTGCTAATGCTGAATCTTGAAGTTTCAGTCTTATGAAAGAAACATACTTAATTTTTTTTGTTGTTTTTACAAAATAATCAAATTTAAGTTTGCAATGGATGAGATTACTGTGCACTTGTAAATAGAGCACTGAGCAAAAATTATTTCAAACCACCATTACCAGACAACCTGAAGGCATACTTTTCAAAATCCATCTTCAAAAATATCATACAAAGAAAGAAAAAGAAAGGGTGAAAAAAAGGCTTGATAATGAAAATGTTCACAATGTTCCTTTTAAATAGCAGAGTGAGACAACAGATAACATTATTTCCCCCACAAACATACTTGAAACAAGGACATAAATTTGTGTGCCCCAGACATACTTCAAGCAGTTTAACTTGGCCTTGTTGACTTCAGACCATAATCAGACCAAAATCTGTGATTTATCCCATGTTGTAAAAAGAAAATGCTCACCCAGCAAACTGAGCCACTAAGATTGCAATGTGAAAAATGCATGGTGGTTAGACAAGACAGTACAAAAGGAAATGCACTCTTCAAGCTGAAAAGCAAAACACATCCAACACACACATTTAAGAAAATTCCTCCTTCAGGGCTATTTCCTTCAAGATTTTCATAGATACTGCCAAATTACATAGCCAAAAAATAATTAAACTGAAGAATTTTTACATTTTGTAGCTGTTAGCACTTCATTTGCCACCTGGCAATTAAACGTATTAGGATTTCATGCTGGTTTGGTCCCACTGAATGTATGAATAACTGATGATAGAGGTTTTCAGAATGAGATGACACACGTGCCCTGTTACTGCTTAGTAGAAAAAGCAGGATGGCTTGAATCATGATATTTTCCAAATGATTTAAAATTAGCAGTTCAGCATATCAGTTTATACAATACTTTCAATAACATACAAACAAAGCAAAGACTTTAAAGTCGGTTACACCATATAAAGGCATATTATAAACAACTCACGCAAAAGACCTTGGCAAATGGCTACAGTATCAAACTTCATAAGAATTATTATAAACAACAAAACCAGAAGCAGCAGCAATCACTCACTGACATACCAATATTGAAAATAAAAGAGCACAATTTTTTTTGCTAAGTTTCTACATCAAAGTAATATACTATTTCTGTGGAGGAGATTAAGGGAGAAAAGCTATATTTAGCCTATGTAAACAGCTCATTTCAATCAAATATGATCAAATTTGCTGTCTAAACATACCACAAGCTGTTCCTCTCTGATGAATGCTTTCATGACATTTAATGCAATTCAAAACATTCCAACTTCCAGCATAGCCTTATTAGGAAAATGAATTAGTCCACTCTTCACTGTAACCAATATGCCCAGAAACAACTATTCATTCTTTAAATTCTCCTATTATTCATTCACTTTCCAAGTATTTATCTCACTTGGGGGAAAAAAAAAGAAAAAAGAAAAAAAGAAAGAAGGACACAAGCAATTCAACAGAGCCCTTCCCCAGCTACCAGTGAGTGCAAAAACATGTTACTAAAGTTAAAACTACAGTTCTTCATGCTTCTGCAGTGAGTACAATGTGATACACCATCTCCAAAGACTGAACATCAATGAAAACTCTGTCTCAATAATAATTATGGAAGCAAGCGCAATGCAAGGCAGGCCTTTTTTGGTCAAATCTTAGCTGTTCTGTGTGTGTAACTGCTCAATAGAGGCCCAAATCTTCAGCCAATAAATCACTAAATCTTCACTGATCCTAAAATTCAAAAGACACTTCAGAGCTGTCTCTCTTCTGAACTCCATTTAAAGACCCATCATCTGCAGTCCTATTTCATCATCAAGGGACTATAATGTATTCATAACTTAAAAAGTGATCTTAAAAAGCAAATGCAAAAATCAATGTGAAATTCGCAAGGCGGCAACTGTGCTTACATGAAGTCCTCTATAAACAAGGGGAGCACACAAGACTGGTATTAACGAAGATATTGTGTTTGCATTTTTCACATCTCTAACTTGAAGGACTGCTCAAACTTAGTGTGAGATAAAACAAGAAGTTGTAACACCTTCGTGGAATTATAGAATTGTCTAGGTTGGAAAAGATCTTAAAGATCAAGCCCAGCCATAACCCTAACACTGCCAAGTTCACCACATTAAGTCAAAGCTGGAAAATTTTCCACAAAACTATCTTCTGAACTGAACCTTTCTAATAGAAGGATGGAGAAAGGCAGCATTCCCTTCCCATCACCCATCCCACTGCTCCCATTTCAATACTAGCTCGTTTTTCCTAGTTGATCAGATTTTGGCAGCAGATACTAACAACCCTGAAAAGCTGCTGGTCAGATCTTCCTTCCAAAAACCTGATCTTTTAGTGGCTTTGCCATTGTAATCTGCAGTTCTGCTGGTTAGCTTTATTTTGTTTCTAGAGAGAGTCAGTTGACAGGGTAGGAAGCTAAATAAATTTACTTTGCATAAATTAGCCAACTCATGGAATACAGATGACAAGCAGAAAACATTTAAAATCTATAACAAGTCATGACTTTCACAAGGGTTATCTGAATAAAAACAAATGCAGACATAATTTAAAGCACAGAAAAGAGAACATTCCAAATACATTTATTTTTTTTCTTAAACACAAGCCCCTTCTTTATCACAGACAATTTCTTAGCAACCTTGCTCTGACTTGCAACAACAGAAAAATAGAACATTGTTAAGCTTGCTTCCTATTGCAGCTTATATACCGTCAGCAATGGTTTCCTTACACACACTAATATAACATACAACTGCATTTCCCACAGTTTTGTAGAAACACATATGCTGCCTTGGGCAACACCAGTTGGCAAATCAGCACTTCAATCTTGCCAGGACATGCATCTGTGGCCTTCAGATTGCAAACCTGTCCACATCCCAGCATGTGGAAAAGTGAAGGTAGTAAAATTATCATTAAGTATGCAATCACTGGAAAAAAAAGCCTTTTTTTTTTTTTTTTCCCTCCTAAAGAAATACAGCAATGGTTTCAAATCTCTGCTCTGGTCATCATGCTTGCTAACATCACAACAGATGGCTGCCAATATTTTATTTCATCAGTAATTTCCTTCCTTCTAGTTTGTTATTTTTGTTTACGTTTAGTTGAACATGGCAAATTATGTCAAATGTTAATTACAATCAAACAATGCAAACATCATTGCTGACTGCCTGCTTAGGGGGGCAAATGGCAATTTCAAACCAGTAACACAGGAGAGAAAAGATGGGATGCAAAATGGTACTTCAGATACTACCATGTTCAGGAGTCTTGGTACTAACATCTCCTTCTGCCAAGTAATTCTTACATTCAAAATGCATTCTTTCTCCTCTTATCCTACAAAACAGAGTCTATAAACTTGTGATAATTTAAATGCTTATGATTATTCAATACAGGCATATCAAATAGGGTCACATCACCCTGGCAAATGGTCACTAGCAGGGTTCCATAGGGCTCCATTTTAGATCCAGTTCTTGTCAACATCATAATAAACTTGGACATAAATCTTGGACAGAAGACTCATATGTATACTAGGTAAATTTGCTGATGATACTAAACTGGGAGGAGCTGTTGACTCTCTCAGAGAGGCCCTGCAAGAAGAAACTAGAAGATGGCTGGGCAATAACCAATCATATGAAGTTTAACAAAGACAAGTGCTAATTCTGCATCCAGATGTGACAACCTTGGATGCATGAACAGACTGGAGAAAGAGATGCTGGAAAGTAGTGACATGGAAAGGGACCTGGGGGTCCTAGCTCAATATGCATTAGCAGTGCCCTGGCAGCCAGGAGGGCCAACCATGTCCTGGGGGACATCAGGCACAGCATCGCCAGCTGGTCAAGGGAGGGGACTGTCTCACTCTGCTCTACACTGGCGTGGCCTCTCCTTGGATATTGGGGACAGTTTTGGATGCCACAACATGGGAAAGATATTAAGCCATTAGAGAGTGTCCAAAGGAAGGCAACAAAGATGGAGAAGGACCTTGAGAAGAAGCTGCATGAAGAATGGCTCAGGTCACTTGGTCTGTTCAGCCTGGAGAAGAAGAGACTGAGGGGAGACCTCACTGCAGTTACAGCTTCCTCACGAGGGGAAGAGAAGGAGCAGACACTGATCTCTCCTCTCTGGTGACAGGTCCTAAGGGAATGGCCTGAAGTTGTGCCAAGGGAGGTTTAGGCTGGATATTAGAAAAAGGGTCTTCCCCCAGAGGGTGGCTGGGCACTGGAACAGGCTACCCCGTGCAGTGGTCACAGCACCAAGCCTGACAGAGTTAAAGGAGCACTTGGACAATCCTCTCAGGCCCATGGTATGATTCTTAGCATGATCCTGTGCATGATCGGGAGCAGGACTTTGATGATCCTTATAGGTGTCTTTCAACTCAGGATATTGTATGACTCTATGATTAAAATGCAAGCAGTGCGAGACACAGTAGTCTCATCATTAATAAAATATTGAAGAGTTTCTGTGGATGCTCTGTTTGTATGTGAAATCTCAGAAAAGGATCTTTTTAGTCCAATGAACCACTTTAAACACCTTATAACTTTTGGATTTGGTATGCTTTGAGGAAATATATTTAATGGAGTATGCTGAGAATATCAGTATTCATGTCTTGATGGAATAATACCTTAAAATAATATTTAACACCTTATTTCATTAGATTCAGCCGGGCAATATTAGCTCGTGAATCACTCTCATCAAGTTTCTACACTTTCAATAAGTTTAAAGGGGGAGAATTAATAGAATATGCATGTCAGCATTTTACATTTGGTATACACTATAAAATACCTTCACATCCTCACACTGTGCATTCTCCCAGCACAACAGATTACAATGAAGCACTAGGTCAGGTAAAAGAAAGAAAAACTATATTCTACTTTACTGTCTGCTTGATAGATGGTCAAATCAAAACTATGTGCCCCCTCTTGAATTTAAATAAGGTTTGTGATTTCATAATTATGTGTTAAAATAAACAGTGCTGTTATTTTAGGAAAGAAAAAAGTTGCCTTCTGCTTTAGTATTCCTACCCACAAAGGATTAGTTGTTTTTAAGACCTCCCAAAGACAACCACTGCTCATAGTCTCATTCCTGTGGTCTGTGGCAACCCTACCAAATACATTTGTAAAGAGAATTTAAGTGCAGGCAGATAATATTTTATTCTATTACAGCAAACCAAAAACCAAACAAAAAGCTAAGGAAAAATACCATGGAATTTATCTCACTTACCTTCTGGCTGTCAGAGGCTTTTAAAAACATATTTCTTACTTGCATGAAGGCAGAAGGTTTAGAAACCTGGAGATCCCATGCTTATAGTTAGCACTGGACTAGGACAGCACATCTGTACATACCTGCCCAGGAGTCCTTCCTTAAGAGGCCAAACAGCATCCCCAGCACCAAGTATAGCTGACACCTTACCATCCTGTAAGGCAGATTGCTACCAGGTGTTCTAGAAAAGTTATAAAAGGCCTGTATGCAAGTGGCAGCTCAGCATGTCTAAATAATTGAGTTTGGTAAGCAGGAACCCCATCCTGCCACTGCTTTGCTTCTCATGAGCAATAGGAAAACTACTGGCTTGTATATAAGACCTCCTTATATATTGCCTTCAGTGATGGAGACAATTTCGACCAGTTATGCCTTGTTAATTTTTTTTCCTTTCTTTAAGCTTTCCTAAAGCTGTATTGCTAAGTAAGAGTATCCACATAATGGCTAATTGCAAATAATGAGACAAAATAACTATATCAAGGCTTTTAATAAAGTATGATTTACACATTTGATTTTCTTTATGAGTGGTTATTAGCTACTCATTCTAACAAAGCAAGCTACTTTTAAAAATAGCCATCTTACCAAAAAGCATAGGTCTAAATGACCTGCAGACCAAGTCCCTCCTCCAAAACTCTTAAGAGAAAAAAAAAAAGGCCCAGCCTCACATTGACTTCAGTCTATTATCAAATCTAGGTTATAATTTAAAAGATTCAAAACTAAGCACTGAACTATTTTTTCCAGTCTTTCCACAATACGGTGACTAATGTTTAAATTACCTCCTTTGTTTAAATCATAGCCCAAATAAACTTAAAGTGCAGTCATATCTATTTTAACTGGAAATTCACACAACCAGCTTCCCAGTCCCCAACACATCCTTATTTGGTATTTTTAATTTTTTTTCCCCTTAAGCATCTGCATGGGAATGAGCATATTTTTTTTTTCCAAATAAAGAATCTGGCAATTTCAAGAGTCATTAGATTACTGTATTTTATTTCTTATGGGAGCTAAGCACATCTCTCCTCTGTGAAGCAGCTCACCCATTCATTACTTCCAAAAATTCTGAGAAGTTTAGTGGAAGTGTAGTGAACCAAACAAGATGAAAACTGCTTCTGAGGTGTCAGGAAGCAACAGCAGAGAAGAGCCCTGTCCTTCACTAGGTCACCAGCACAGAAAGCGGTGACCTCCAGAAGCACTGTCTAGGTGTCTTTGGCCAAATCCCAGCTACCTCCTAACACCTCCTGCTTCTTATTGACTTACAATGATAAGGGAACAATATGAGCAATCTGATACTACAACTTCTGAATTTCCATGGGCTGTATATTGTCCCAACCCTACGATGCAGACATGTGGGAAGTCTACAGCAACCACATGGCTACCAGGAAAACCAGTGAGCCTGAGACTGGTCAAGGAAAGCCAGGGACACCAACAAAGAAACGTGATACTAAATCTATTTAAAAGGATGAACTCGTGTTGGTTTTAATAGGATATACTATGGGTTTAGTTATTTCTAGTTAAGGTCAGGAATTTCATTAAGCATTTGTCTGACTTCTCAGTGGGACCCACCACTAAGTAAACCAACTTTCTTTCCCATTCAGCCCCTCAGGCACCTCTTTCCTCCCTCCCATGTCACCCCAGCAGCAAGGGATGAATACACATCTTTGAGGTGCATGAGCACAGGACCTGTCTGGTAAGGTGCCACAGAGACTACCATGAGCCTTTTCAGTGCAGGGACATGGCAGCCAACACATACCTGAACAAGTCTCCGTTGCAGATGTGTTTGGAGGGGCTCCCACAGGCTGCCCCCAAGAGGGACACCATGACAGGTGCTAGTGGCTGTGGACAGCAGAGCTGAAGCACTATAAACCACAAGAGAATTTTTATGGGATCAATTTAATGAGTATGCACTTGACAGAAGCTGTTAACTTTTCCACTGCAGATTCTCACTTTTGTTGCACTTTATCATTTCCGTGTATTGTTTATATGGTTATATGTTTAAGGTCACTGGCTTAGCAGCATGTATTGCAGGTCTAACATGCTGAGAAATGCTATTTATGTCTCAACATGGCTGTCTACTCTAGCTTTATATATCTAACAACTTCAGTTTGGAGGTTTCCTTACATGACTTCTTTCAAATGTTATATCAAGACCTCAAGTTAGCCTGGCCAACAAGTCTCACCACACCTTTAAGGGAAAGGAAGTCAAAGATCAATTGCCAGAGTATGAGCTGTAGCTGAAAATTATTTTGTTTACTGCAAAAGCTAAGCAAGACAGTAACAGTCATCTCAAACAGTTAATTTCTGTAATCAATAAACTGACCAAGAAACCAATTATACTGGAAACTAACATCAGTTAAGTAAATAAATAAAGCAGAGTTCTATAATTCTTCTGTTGTTTGAAACAACTGTGAAAGAAGAGAAAAATTAATAATCCCATCTGAGTCCAACTGATCCAGCAAACTAAGGAGTTTTTCCTTCCCACAGTCTAGTTTTTGAAAAAGAACTTTTCATCCTTCTCAGCTCAAAATATTTAGGGGATTACATTCACAGCACACTTACAGCATACAAAGCAATTAACCGCTTTTGTGGGCAACTAATCACTGATGCAAAACATGCAAAACATCTCATGGTCACAAAATCTGTTGTGATCTGTCACAGTGCTGCAAATGCTGCTTTCGTCTTCCCTTATAGCCAAGTAAGGGAACAATGTTTGACAGGCACAATGTGTGTTTTTATTAACTCATGGGGTTTTGTGGTTTTGCACCACAGACATGACTTTTACTGACAAAACACTGGAATTTTTCAAAGGCAGTAATTTTTAAAAAACTGGATCAAAACAAGAATGAGCATAGCTGCAGCAGTGTAATTAACAGCAGAAATTCAGCTGTTAATTACACTCTCAACTATGCAGACGTTGCTTACCTTTATGTAAGATGGTCTAACAGATACATACCTAGTTAAACTCGTAGTGGTGCTTCTCATTTTCTATTTAGCATTTTTTCAGACCTCTAGAAAATTCTGTATATCTGAAAATCTGTCTGCTTTCACTGGCATTGCCAAACTTCCCATCTTTCTTATCCTGTTACACTTTCAAGGATGCTACCACGATCTTTCAGGAAGACACTTATTTTCCAAACAGCCAATCATTAATTTATTCTCATTTCACCTTTACTAGAGGAAGTCAGTAAGAGTTGATGAGTCAGGACACTACAATTTTGATTCTCAACAGCTGTGAACTTGCATGGTAGAGGACAGGTTTTATTTAACCAGTGTCTCATTTTTTCCTGTGGGCTGATGCTTAGGAACAGTTTATCTAACAACACTTGTCAGTTCATGTATTTGCCTTAGGTTTTCTTCTATTCTTTACATCCCACACACACAGAGGTGCAAAATTAACTATCTGAAATCAAGAAACTAATCAGTTACCTGCATAGGTACCAAATATTCGCAGTGTGTAGCCAGCTCATGCTAACTTGAACTATTTCCAGCATATAAAGGGCATAGCCCATATTTAAGCCATGTAAGCTTCTTTTAATCCATTTAGAGACAACTGTCCCTTGACAGATCACCACATATCCTTTTATAATTAAAGAATGCCTGCAAGTTAGCATCATAAACCATGCATGTTGGAGAGATGTGTTCTTCAAAGGAAAGCAACAGGTGTGGTGCATAGTCTGCATTTGAAAAACAGAAGTGTAAATAGAGACAAACAACATCATTCGTGGCACCCAATAACAAGATGAGTTAAACAAAGGAAAAAATGATGCAGATTACACAGCAGACTGAGATAAAATGGACATGGGCATCTTTAGGTTAGATAAGCTACCTATATTTTATCAGATTTGCAGCCATATAGAACTTATAGCAGAGAGAATGGTGAAAAATTATTTTTTGCCCATTCTTAATCTTGCTTCTATTATCCCAATGCTGCCAATTTTCAAGGAAGATTTGAAATAAGTGCCACTAACCATGCCCCACAATACAGATAATACCAAATACAACCTCCCACATTTTCTGAAAAGGAGGACCAAGTTTTCACCCTCAAATATATACACCTACTACTCAAATTCACAGGCAAAGAGAATAATATTTTAAGAAATGTTTAAACTTTCCAAAATGCAAGCTTTTCCATTTATCTAGATTTGGCCAGGAGCGCAGGAAGCAGCACTGCTGACGCTTGACTGCCAAGCGACTGCCAAATGCCAAGGCTACTTCAGGTTCTGGCAAGTAAATCAACAGGGCTTTAAAAACTTTTTGATCAGAAAACTTTTGGACCTGGGTCAAATGGCTATTCTTCAAGCTCAGTCTTTTTGGCAGTCTCACAGAATTATTGAATTCAATGGACATTTGATTTAACACTAGCATCGGATACTCAAAAGCAGCAGAAAGTTTGCCTAACATTTGCAAAGAGTCATTGTTTTCTTGACTTTCAGATATCTTTCTAAAAACATTTATCTATAGTCACGGAAAAAAAAAAGGTCAGTGTTCTAAAACACTACAAACAGTATGGTTATGCCAGTCTCAGGAAGTCTTTAATCAGTGTCTTTGTAAATTAGTAGCACAGTCAAAATCAGATCTGTGTTGCTGTATTCCTTAGGAAACTACAGTCCACACAAAACACATCAGAGTTTCAAAGCAAAGCTCCTCACACCAGGCACAAGCTTCCCCTGTTGTTCCTAGTTTGAGATCTTCACAGCTTTGCTCTTGGTCTCCTTCTTATAACTTTCTGCAGTTGAACAAGAGGCTGCTGAAAACTTCCTCTAATAAAAATCCCAAGGGAAAAACAAGACACGGGTAACATGACAATGACAAGACTGGTTTCTGTCACAATGAAAGAATTTCTTCCACTTTATGTTCCAGTCCTCAAACACTCACTGGCACAAAACATGCCTCAGCAACAGGCATAGCATAACATTAGCTCTTACTACTAATTATTTTTAGAGCTGTGCAGTAGTATGCTAGCAGAGGCTACAGCACGCCCATGATTCTTGTCTCCATTTTGCAACTGGTTTGTTACCATGCTAGGCTGGGCATGACCCAGCAATGTGCACCTGCAACCCAGAAAGCCAATCGTGTCCTGAGCTGCACCAAAAGCAGCGTGGCCAGCAGGTCAAGGGAGGGGATTCTGCCCCTCTAGTCCACTACGGTGAGACCCCACCTGGTGTTCTGCATCCAGCCATGGGGTCCTCAGCACAGGAAGGACATCACCTGTTGGACCAACTCTGGAGGAGAGCCATTAAGATGATTAGAGGGCTGGAGCACCTCTCCTATGAGGAAAGGCTGAGAGAGTTGGGTTATTCAGGCTGGAGATGAGAAGGCTTTTGAGTGACCTGATTGCAGCCATTCGGTATTTGAACTGAGACCATAAGAAAGAACTATTTACAAGGGTACGTTGTGATACAAGAGATAATGGCTTTAAACCCAGAGTAGTTTTAGACTGGATCTGAGGAAAAATTCTTTACTGGGAGAGTGGGGAGGCACTGGAACAGGTTGCCCAGAGAAGCTGTGGATGCCCCATCCCTGGAAGTCTTCAAGACCAAGTTGGATGGAGTTCTAAGTAAGCTGGTCAACGTGGTTCCTGCCCAGGAAGAGGGGTGGTTGGAACTAGATCTTTCAGATCCCTTCCAAGCCAAGACATTCTATGTTCCATGACACTATGATAAAGTATTTCTGTAGCAGCACTGTGTATTTTCCAGATACAGTGAAAGCCTGTGAGGAGGCAGCACCGCAACTTATTAGACACTGTACACTTGAGCACTATATAACTTTGTTACAGTGGTGTTTGCTTGTTGTGTGAGAATGGATTAGATTATTTCTGTAACTATCTATGAGCCTGCTTATATCATGCACTCCCTTGAAAAAATACAATCAAGAACTGATTTTCTCAAATGAATGCAACCTAAACTCCGTCTCCCCCCAAAGTATAGAGATACACCCAGGAGCAGTTTGAACCAAATAAATGTATTCTGGGCTATGAAGGAGTTTTAACAGCTGCATTGTTCTGATCCAGGTGTTCACAATTACTGACATGTGTTGTGATGCACTTCTGATTACTGTGTGTTTAATCTATATATGAATGCATTATTTTACTACTCAAAACCTTAGCATTGAGATGGTATCTGCAAGACTTCAAGACTGATGTCTGCCTGTGACAGCCCAGCTGGCTATTTCAGTGTGCCAACAGAATTAAAATATCCCCAACGATCATGCCACTGAGATATCTGTGTTATTTTAAGAAGTGAAGATAAGCTGTGGCCAACTTCATATTGTTTCTTTAAATCTTTCACTTAATAACTACAGACACAGCTTAAAATAAATATGCAAGGTCAATGGCATAACCATTTACATACTAGCTAACAAGCCCTTGAACTTTCAAAAAAGTATTGTATGGGTTACACTAGTTAAAACAGAAATGCCTAGGAAAATTTCACTTGAGACTGTGAATGGCAAATTGCCACCAGCCATATAGTATAACCTACATGCTCTTTCGAAGCTGTTAGAAAAAAAAACCCAAAACCCTGCTACTAAAGAACAAACTTGGAGGCAACATTTCAATTATTTACCTGAAATACATGAACTTAAAGTATGGTTCACTGACTGCCAAAAAGACTACTTACAAAAAGCTGGAGGCTAATTTGATCATGCAAATTATTGTTATATGGATGCTGTTTTACTAAAAGATACTGTCTTGGTAAGCCATGGGGAGGAGTGCAACACCATAATCTACTACTTAAAGGCATTTTTTCATGGAGAAAAAAAAGCGCCTTGGGTCAGCTGCTTTTTACAACAGTTTTTAAGCATGGAAATTGCACTTCTTGAGTGATCTCTTTGGACAAAGATGAAAAGTTCAACTGTCCAGACATCTTCTCTTAATAACACGCTTCTGTTAAGCAGACCGGGGACCAGTATAATTTTTCTTGAACTAACTGCTATCTCCAAGAGGAAACACCCATGAACAAGGAGAAAATACATCACTGACTTCTGAAAGACTTAAGGTTTCTGCACTTTTGCAAAAATGAGAAAGCATTTCTTCACAGTCCCGAAAAACATTCTGTGTAGTTACACAAAGCTTACCCTCTAGTCTCCCTATGTGATACCCACAGTTGCCTTCGCTCCAGCAGTCACATGCACAAAAGCCTGATTTTTGGAGAGCTCTCATCACGGTTGGTCCTTGCCTGTCTAAGCCTTTTGTACAGGGTTGACCAGTCCCAGAAACACTGAGAATTTGAAATGATTGTGACTATAAGATCACCCTAATTCCCCACCAAAAGACTTTCATATCTACCATCACAGTTCTGATCATCTTCTGGATCCTGCCCATTTTTGCCATTTTCTGTCCATTTCTACCAGTTTTCCCTTTTGCCTCCCTGCCTGATTGTCAGCAACCTACAGTGAACTAAAGCAAGGAATGGTATTAGACCATTAAGTACACACAGTGTATCTCCATTTCCTTTTTTTTAATCTACATGTGTAACAGCTATGTCTGACATATCCTCTTTTGGAAGAACAACTTAAAAGCAAACAAAGAAATCCCAAACAGGCAAACCCCATTCAGACTGATAGACAGACATTAAAAAAAAAATATACTGAAAATGTCAAGAGATAAACTTAATTCGGTGACCTTGTGAGAAGAGTTTTCCGTGGAGTTTAAAAAAATACAAAACCGAACAGCAGGAACATAGTGCATCATGAGAAGGATCAGATGAATTCTTCACATTTTTCAAGAATAAAATCATTTGGGTGAATTATACAATGAACAGGGTAGTCGAGAGTAAATATCTAATGTTTGTAGTAACTCCAGCTCACTCTCACACTTCCTCTGGGCCTCACCCACAGTGTGCAGCTATTCGTGATATCTCATCTTAACAAAGAGTCATTCTCTAGTGCTAATGTATTGGAGGGGAAAAAAAAGAATCTCACCTCAGCCAAGAGAAGTATAATGATCAAAATAATGACCAAAATGAAAGGTATATAGCTTTAAAATAAGAATTTGACATAAGACTGCATCCTCAGACATAGCCACATAACAAGTTAGAACCTTCTGCACCTCTCTTTTGCAAAGAAAGAAAAGGAAAAAATAAAAGGAATCATTTCACAGTGTCCTTTTTTCGGATCTTGATCAAAGTGTGCTCTATCCGCTAATTCCTGGTTTATGGCAGAAACAGTTTGGGTCCAGCCCTGCAAGGTATTACATTTCTCCAGGAAGGCTGCTAAATGCCTCAGTGCCCAATGTCTTTTATAGCAGATGAAGTCCTCCTCATTAAACAAAGAACCATTTTTTCCCTCCATATTAAAGAAATTCAAAACTTTATAGCCTTATTTTATTCCAAAATACATATGTTATTTCTACTATAAAAATAAACACATAAGTCAGGAATCCATCCTTCCTACCAAGACAAGTCTACCAGATTAAACCATTAAACCGCTTTATGATTTCTCCAGCCTTCCTCCCATGCCCCTCACTGGCTTTAAAACTGAATTGATATATTATTAATTTCAGCACTGGCATATGATCTCCACTTGCCTCTACACATTCTGCACAACAGAATTTGTTCTTTACTGGTTGCAACAACTACATGGTGTGTCACAAAAATACTTTAATGGCTAATGTAAGTAAGGATCATTTCTTTTTTAATGAGAATTAAAAAAAGTCACCTATAGATTTTACTCATTGATTTATCAGTTCTGAAATTCATCTGGATCCTAAAAAAACCCCAAACAACCAACTTAACAGCTTTTCACAAAAGTGGTTAAGAATTGCAGTAAGCAATTTTCACTTACATGAGACATCTAATTCTCTTCTCCACAGTTCCATTTCCTGTCAACACCCCCCCACCCCGTATATGCTGGCTGAGATTTAATATTGATTTTTTTCTGAATTTTTTTTTTTAATGACAGTGTTGTTATTCCAAGTTATGCTGAAACTTGATTTTGTCTCAGCTTCCGCGTAAGCCCAAGATCCTTGTTCAGAGCACTAACCCACCTTAGTCTGGCAGTCCTGCCACAAGGGAAACTTTAGTCTGCCCTTGCTCCAACTCACTCAAACTGCACTAGGAGCTTTCTTCTCAAGGAGAGCTCACTCCCTTCAGCCAAGTGTAAGAGATACAAAAATCCCACAGCCATACTCTCTTTTTAATTAACCTATTCAACATTGCTCCTTTGTAGGAAGCTTCAAGAGATGCAAGACAAAAAATATTAGTCCAAACATTCATTTAATTATCACATTAATGGAAGGATCTCTTAGGGGTTAACAATATTTTGCGGAAAATGACTGACTTCTGGAGTCATCACCTTCCTTCCAAGACTTGGAAAGGAGATAACTGGCAACTCTTTTGGTTGAGGGTCTCCAAGATCAGTATTCACAGCAGAGACACTTAATTTTGGTACTTGAGAGGCCTCAAATGGAAAATATTACACATTTTTGTACTTGCAAAAACTGTTATACATTATACTTAGCACATATACTTAGCATGTGTATTTTAGTGACTCCATGTGTCACTGAAACATATACTCTGCTCACGTGGAGTGGCTTTGTACCTAAAGGAAAAATAATGTTAGCAATTGAGAAGCATTAGTTACCTCTGAAGTCACTGTGCTCATTAAAACTTTGGCTTCCTAAACTCTGTAATACATTTTAAGAATGTATACTACATTCCATTACTTGCATAGAAGCTTAGGAGCTAGAAAGGTCAATAGACTGACTACCCTAGTTTTGGTCATTTTTCCCTCAAAAAAACATTGAGTGTTTAAAGCTCCCCCTCCCCCACCAAAGCTCACATTATTTCTATAATTCATTCCCTTCAGCCAAGGTTTTCTCTCTTGCAGAGCAGCAATCAGTCACAGGTTAAAGCAAGTCCCCCAGAATAATTGCCACTCAGAAAACTCATTTAATTGTTTGAGGACTTTATTCCAAACAAAAAGCAACATCAAACACCAGCTTTAAAACAGTCTTACCTGCTGACATAAATTCTCTATACAGTTCGTGTTTCAGATAAAGGCTTATAACCTCTCATATTAGACTTTTTTATTATTATTATTTTGGAAAATATTGCCCTCAGCCACACCCATATAAAGACTTACCAAATCTTCATAGGTTTTTTTTGTTTTGTTGGGATTTTTCAAGTTGTATTCAAATTGTACCTCGGCAAGAGTTAGAAATGTTAGGAAATTAAATCTTGCCAAAATTGTGGGAGAAAATACTCAGCAGACATAATAAAATTAGAAGTTTGAGGCATTAAGAGGAATATTGAATATTCCAAAATATGAAAGCATATAAATCTGCTGTAAATTGAAATATAAGAGAGATTGAAATAATTTGCACATTTCATGTGAACAGACAGACTCTGCTCAGCTTAAACAGCCACAGGAATGCTGGGGGAAAAGCTAAAGCCTAAACTTGCACCAATGTTTTACCGAGTATGCACCAAATGCTTTGTTAGTATCAAGTGTAATTAATCCTGAGAAAACACACAAGAACAATAATAATTTACTCTATTTATAAGAGAAGCAGATATCACTAAGCAAAACCAAACAAATTCAGGTTCAATTCTGTTTCAATCTGGTCACAATTCCCTCAGTGTAGCTATGCGTTCTGTTCTGAGCATCTAAGTGAGGAAACTTGTCCAGATTTTTAAGTGGGCAAATTACTACCCAAAGTGTTCTTGAAATATTTCAGTAACTTTTTTTTTAATTTAATTCCTACAAATTTATTGTTATTGTTTTGGTTTTAAATTCCCATGGACCAGAAGCAACGCCAAGTCTTCGCCATCTCTTTGCAGAAGAGATGTTCATTCAGCAACATGAGCCAACACTAACATCTCTGTGCTGTAGGTGTGCCATTTCTGCTAAAAGGTAAACTGTCTATTTTAAAGATTCCTCATTCTTTGAAACATAATATTCTTACTGACAATTGCTTCCCCATTGCTCTGCCCCATCTGATCTCATGTTTATATCCAGATTCCCACTTCTCAGAGCACCCTGAAATTGGCAGGATCAAACATCTCCTTTGTATTGATTAGTTGCCTCAGGGTTGGAGAGAGCAATGACCCGACATCTCCAGCATCAGCAAGTGGTGTCAGGTCATGTGCAAGACAGAAGAGGATTGTGGAGCAAACACCAAACAAACACAGCAGGTTAAAAGGGCAGTTCAAAACCTTTATAAAGCCTTTATAAAACCTCCTCACTCATCACAGGAAGGAAGGGCAATTTTCCTTTCTGAATACTTTTGAGCAGAGGCTCAAACACAGAAGAACTCCAAGAGCAGCACCATGAGGTCAGGAGAAAAGCATGTCCCCTGTGCCTCTGTCCCAGCTGGGAGCCAAAGTCCTTTCAAGACCAGAAATTGCTGCATAGCCATGAATGAAAGAATGTGCACATGAGCAACTAAAAAGACAGTGTGCTTTTTTTTTTTTTTTTTTGCTGATGGGAATAAGGATTCAGCTGTGACTAAATTGAAGTGTCAGATGAATCCTCAAGACTTCCTGTCTGAAATTTCAAACCACAAGGCTGACAAAGGCTCAGATATGGTGCAGAAAGAGTGCACAGAAATCAGAAAAGAAAACTATCTCTTTTTCCTGAACAACTCACTGTGGATTGGATAAAAGTGCGGATACACTGTGCACCAAAGCCAGAGAAAATGCAATTGGAAAAAAAAAAGACCACAAAACAAAACAATCAGTACGAGAAAATACTTTCCATCTAGACACAGCACAAACACCTTTATGTTGTTAGCCTGTCTGGGATGAGAGTCATGTTGATAGATACATGAAACAACGCCTATAAGAGCCCACTTTAATTATTAGTTACAAGTGTTTATGATAATCAAATCCACATCTCTTGTGTAAGCACCCAGGTTCTCACCACACTGCACAGGGCTTACAAATCCATGATTTACTTCTTGTTGCCCCCCTCCTCTGCTGAATCATCAGATACCAGCCACAACGGGTCTGGATACCAGACTAGCAGGTTCGCTGATCCAATACACTCCTCTAAGACAAAGCCATCCCTCCAGTTTTTCAATTCTCTTGTTATTTTTCAGGCTTAGGTCCGACCAAAACACATTCACTGAAACACATCCTATTCAGTGTCAGGCCAAAACACGTCCCATCGGAAAATGTGAGGCACTGGTGGGGATATTAAAAAAAAAAAAAATCAATATTACACAGCTCTTTGTTGTTCAATCACCAGGCAAAGCTGGATTTTACTTCTAATATTGAACTAACAACAGTATTAGAAGATTAAAAACCCGTGTGTATCTTACTGGGCAGTGAGACTGTACTGTGTTTCATGCGCTGAGTGTTTCATCAGAACACCCAGGTGAACACCTTTCTTGTAATTTTGTTTTGTTTAGGAAACATCACTTTGAGAAATGCAACCTATGTGCACTCCAAAACATCAATATTATTTCAGAGTTGAAAGCAGATTTACATCATCAACAAAATGTAAAAAGAAGTGCAACAATTAATATTTACCAACAGGGCACTTAACAAAATGAAGAGTATTTGAGGGGAGAACAAAAACCTCATGAGGAATGAAATCAAAATGACAGATAATAGCCACCTCTGATTTAATTGTCATTATGATACTTTATTTTTTATTTTTTTTAGTATCTTCTATTGAATTCCTCAGAGCTTTGATGGCTATTAAGATCAGATCAAGCTATGCGAAAGGCAGATAAAGGTTATCTGCCCAAGGAAAAGAGGAAACATCTAGTTTCAGGAAATAAAACATTAAAAAAGCAAAAGACAGCAAAGCAAGTCTGTTGCAAATCCAGAAATGGAACTGAAAACTTAAAACCTATGTTTAACCACTAAATCAGTTCTGACAAATAAAATAATACCTGAAATAGCAAGATCACTAATGGAAAACATTTTCCTAGTAATTTAGCATCTTAAAATAGTTGTAATGAGACACTGCATATAGCAGGTAATATTACTAGAGAAATGAAAAAAATATTTTGCTACATTATGATGCAGTACTTATGGAGTATTAGTGACTGTCACCATGAATACCATGGAAGTCCATTAGAAAATAATGAAATGAAAGCCAGAATTGCATCAAAGGCCTCCTGGAGAATAATACTTCATTAAAATCACTTCAAATGAAACAAAATATAACAAAAACCTAAGAATAACACTTTTCTGATGGCTTGCTGTAACTCATTAAAGAAAAGAAACACCCTACATTCCCCTCTGGGAATTATTTATAAATGGGAGGAAAGCAGTTACCAAAAGAGCTTCCTGAAACACAACTATGAACCCTGTTCTCAGAATAACTAAAAAGCAGGACTTAGCCAGGAAATCACACTTAGAGCAAACAACCTGGCTTTCCTATCAGTCTTCAAAATCTGAACTATTCAATAGTTCAATTTCTGCCCTTCTTTGAAACAAACCCAAACACCAATGCCTCCTCCTTCCCACTTCCAGAAACCAACATGCCTTTCAGCATCACCTGTGTGAAGAGATAATGAAATTTAAAAAGCACATGGATTGAATTTCCATGGCCACAACAGGTCTGGACAACAGTGATGTAGCCCAAAGCATCTGGCATATAATGACTACAGAAAGGTCAATTTGATATTGCACTGCCAGTGGAGAATAACCACTTTCCCCTGGCATTTATACCTCTTAAATAGTAGATATTGACGGTCAGCAAAATTAACTCCTGGGGTTTTCAAGAGATTTCTTAGACTTCCATAATAAAGATTAGCTTAGCTGTGTTCCTGCATTCCTAAAATACATATATTTAATGTTTCGGAAATAAATTCTATCTGCTACTTAGAAGCATCTATGTTATTAAAGATCGTTTGCACCTCTTCAATGTGGGGATGTATTGCATGTTCTGCTTCCACCCTTCTATAGCAATGAAAAGGCTTTTCAACATCCAGAATGCAAATCAACTTAAGCAAAACCATCTTAAGGAGTTTGTAACCTGGAGATTGCTATTAGGCAATGGTCAGACTCCAAGTAATACTATTACCCACCTCAATTAACCTAGACATTTTTTGTATTAAATTTCAGCTTGCAAATGTTACTTCTTGCTTACAGTAAGAGCATATGAATTTAATGTGGGGTGCATTAAGTTATTCCCTGCTGCCCACAAAGGCAGTCCTCAACTTAGCTTTCTTTTAATTCCCTAGGACAGAGGAAAGCNCCATTCACCCATGTCAAGATAAAGTAAGATGATCTAATTTCCAGATACTTTCTACTGAAGTGCACAATTTCTGGTAAAATACATTTGAATAAATTTTCACTGTTCATATCTTAACAGACAAATCAATTGTGTCAAATCTCATCTGGGATACAGATTAGTTTTAGTTTAGTTTTATAAGACAGTGAAAATAGACTCGTAAATTACTGTACATCTAAACATCAAGCCAAAGCTATTACTTTTCAAAGGATCTGCTTGTGCAAAACCACTTTTAAAACTCATATATTTTGCACTGTATTTTTTGGGTTTAACCATTTAATCTGTTTTTAAAAGCACCACTGTATACCACAGTGGTTTAATCCCTATAGCAGAACTATAATGGAAGGCTAGTATTTTCATATTTATCTTAAATATAGGAATTAAAGAATACAGTCCATATAATAATAACAGGTGATAAACATTTATTCTTTCGCTAGTCCCAATGTTTCTGAAAGACATTTATGGTTTTGGGCTTTACAACAAATATGTAGTGTCAGCAAGATCACTCAAAAATAAAAAAAAAGAAATCTTTAAAGTTGAAGGAAACATTTTGATGGTCAGTAAATAATGATCTACCTTTGGCACCTGCCATTGTACGCTATCTATATTTACTACTGTATTTATGTTCCTATACTACATACTACATCAACCTCAAGAAACTGCACAGCTTTTACAAATCTTTTGCAGCTCTAAAGATTCGATTCCCAGGAAAGCTCTAAGGTACACAATGCAAGCAAGGCTGCAATTGCTATTGCTTAACTCAGTCCCACCCATTTTCCTGGCAGATGGGTAGGTATGATCCTGTACAAGACAGTGAACTCTGTTTTTACCCTGCAACCTTCCATTTTCATCCCAGCAACTCTCCTTTGAACTTCCAGGCAAGTCTTTAGTTTGTTGGATTCACTTAGCTGGAGCATGTTTTGTGGTTCAACTAATTGCTGCCTGACGTGCAGCAAAGCGCTATGTGCAACAACATTTTGAATTTCAGCTGGAAGCAAGAGCTGTACCCTTCCATTTATTTACTGTGTGGGCAGGCTTTCCAAAGGCATTGCTTAGCTAGCTAAACCTGTTCAGCTCTTAAATTAGGTGCAAAAGCTTTCTAACTTGTTTCTAATAAAAGCACATAGACTTATACACAACCTTTATATGTAAAAAAGCAAGCAGCATCATTGATTAGCTTTGAATTCTTCAGACAATATTTTAACCCAACACTGCTTAATTTCAGAATGAGATAAAACAGGGGGACTAATTTCAATGACTGCATTGCAAAAAAAAGCCCTTCAAGCTGTAGAAAAGCTCCTGTTAAGGTGTGAGGGTATGAGCCTGGAAGGCTTCAGGTTAGCTGTCACCCTGCACCTTAGGAACGCACCAGCAGTCTCAGTCTCAGATGTGGTCTAAGAAGGCACCAGTTCTTGCTCTGAGGAAAGAATGACTTCTGTAAGGCTCTGCCAACAGAGCCTGGAGAGGTGAAAACTGACAGGCTCTTGACCAGCAATGCCTCACCTCCAAGTCCTGAAGCTGATGCTGACAGAATCAGATGCTCACAAGAATTTGAAGAGCCTGCACAGAGTTCACAGTATTTACTTCACAGAAAGGCCGGCTCAAACAAATTCTGCAAATTTGCAGGTTAAGAGCAGCTTTCTCAGCAGCACCCAATTACTGCACACCACACAGCAGTGCTGGTCCTGGAGGTCAGGTCACTTCCAGGCCCAGAGGTCAGGCTCGTTCAGGCTGTGGCAGGGACAGAGGAACAAGTCATTATATGTTCATTTAACCAATAAACCCCAGGGGCCATATTACTTTCTTTGTCTTATTACTTTTCTTGCTTGGTCATGCAGGCCCTCTTTGGCAGCCCTAGTTGATTTGGTTTTGGTTTTAATGGAGATTCTTCAATTACATATCTTCCTATTCTTGTGTATCTGGATTTCTAACGTGAATGGTTCTTTGGAAACATGGAATTTCATACAAATAATACGATTAAACAAAACAAAAGAGGCTCAGGAATTCTAATACATGGAGAAAGGCAGAGCTGTACCTGCATCATTAAGCTGTTTGGATTCATTCCCCTAATCTCTACCGCTTTCAGCTTACAGGCCACTGAAAACTTTAACAACTGCTTTTTTGCTTTGTTTTTTTGGGGGTTTTTTTGTTTTTTTTTTCCTGAAAAAGTTCACTGGAATGCTTTAAGGCTTACAGTTGTTGAAATGTTGGCATTTGGCAGGGAGGAGCCCACAAATGTTTTAAGATCAGCAACAGAGTAGAAATCGGTTTTCTATCAAAACTTTCAAAAAAGTCCAGAAAGTCCTCCAGGGACGTTTAAAGTCTCACAGGGGCTCCACTGAGCGACTTGCCTGGAATAGCTGCCACCTCAAAGCTTAGTGACATGGCTAAGTTTTCAGGCATAATTACTGAAAACTAGTAGTATTGATTGAGGGTAACAAATTAGCATTGGGGAATACATTGCCAAAGGTTTTGAATCGCAGTTAAACTACCAATATACAGTTTGTTTAAATATTTCTTGACATACAATCTCAAATTCTGTAAGTTTTCTGTCTCAACTTTCACAATTAAAAAAGGATTATTTCCTTAATCATCCAACACTTAGTTTTAATGTTCCTGAAAGAAGTTAGATAAGAATTGATATTATTAAAAGAATTACAGCAAAATAAATTGGGTTTAGATGTCCAAATTATTACTCAGAAGCTGTGATGGCTTTCAAACAATTATTGTCTCTGTTCAACAGACACAGGACAATCAAGCTTCTTCCATATACTAAAAAAGCAAATCACTGCAGAATAAAATTAAAGTCAAAATACCTACGTAAGGGAAATGATGAGGACTAGTAAACCAAAGCTGGGAGAAAAATAAGACTTCCAAATGCATTCTTATCATAGCTTTCTTAAAGCTCATCCTTATATGGTTTATAGAAACAAAATAACCATCCCAAGGAACCCATGACTCATAAAACTGAAAACACGAGTTTTAACCATCATCTAAAGTGAAGCCTGTATTGCTAACAGTTTGCAATACTTTCTATACCTGTATTCTTCAGTTTGCTCCTCTTCTTTTTCTCACAATAGCCTCTCCTGCTGTTTTATTTAGCAGTTATACTATTTTCTCACCTTCCTACAGATAAATTTAGACTCATGAATTTTAGAACTTCAGATCCCCCTCTAACTAAGTGAGTAAGGCTGGTTCTCGGGATCCATGGTACTATTCCCTGCAATGCAGATTTATATTTTGGAGAAATTAAATAGATTGCTGCCATTCTACACTGCCTATTTCAACATCTGAGTAGCAAAGGACTCAAGTGTCTTAAAACCTGGTCTACATCAAGGTACCTCATTTCCCCATCTGAAACGGGAATGAAAGCAACCATTATGTCTATATATTTTGTCAGAACACACATCCAAGAACAGGACTCTCAAAGCAATAAATAGTAATATCATTAGATTGTTTTCTAATAAAAACAATACTGGAACCAATAAAAAAGAATAAGAAAAAAGCATACTGAACTAGTCTTACTGCCAAAAATCCCGTCTGGATTGGTTAACTTAAAAAACTATCTTAGAAAATAGAATTCAAATGATCCATAATATTTTTTTTCCTATTACCCCACCTCAAATCATGAGAATTTCAGCTGTAAGTTAAAAATCTAGATTTCATGTTTCTTGGAAGAAAACCCAAAAATACAAGGGAAAACAGTATGATAAACATTCACACTCAGGCAGGCAGGTAAAACAAATGCCATGGCTTTTGAGTCTACCAACTGCAGAATCCAGCTTTAAGGCTCAGATAAATTCTGCCTCTCAGTGCTGTCAACATGGACATCAAAAATACCCATGAGGCCCAAGATTTACCTGTGACACTTGGGCAATCCCTATGCTTTAAAGAGGGGAAAAAATTAAGCCAACATAAAAAAAACCCGCCCAAACAAAACCTGAGCCCATAGCCATCACTGAAACTCACCTATGGCTCCTCTGCTGAGGAGGTGGAAGCAGAATGGTAGTAAGTGCTCACTAACAGCTCACTGTACCCCAAAAGATTCCTGAAGCATCCCAATATAGCGATAGAGAGGTAAACAACCTTGAGAATCCTTCTTTCACTTCCCAAGCCAAATGGTCCCAATGCCTAAATTCATGTAAAGTGAAAATAATTCCTTTACAAATTGTATTATACCTGCGCTGATCTGTTTTACTAAATAAGAGAGATAAATAAGTTCTATATTATTATAAGAAAATCAAACCCAAAAACTTTCCACCTTTTTTCTTTTACTTTTATCCCTGTATTTTTTACTGACACTTTTCTCAGGAGTTTCACAGGTATCATGATCTCATGTATCTATAGAAATCCACAATTCTCTAACTTTCCCATTCCTAAAGAATCATTAAAGCAAAAGCCTGGAGGAACAGTCCCCAAAAATAATATTTTAAAAATAGGTGGTGGCTCTTAGCTGTTCAGCAACTTACAGATTTATTTATAAAAGTCCATGTTAAGTCACTGAACTTGAAAATATATCCAAAAAGCAAACATCTGGTTTTCATCTGTCCTCATGGGAACCAGGAATGGCTTTAACTGAAAATAAAATATTGGGGTGCAAAAGAACAAGATCTCAGGGAGGGAGGACTGAATAGAAAGAAAAACTCTGATGAGAAAGGAGGAGAATCCATCAAGAAGCTAAAAATTGCAGGTTACAAAATAAAAAGAACAAAAGAAAAACACACTCTATTTTTTGAGCCACATATAGTATGAAAAATGAGAAAATAACATGCAAAAACTAGAATTATTTTTTTAAAAAGTACAGTTTTCATACCAAACAGTGAGACTTTTTTACGGAACTAATTGATTTTAAAGAGATATATCTGAAAATACTTGCCAATACATGCAAATGTAGAGCATCATGCACACATGGCTGGCAAGCATAATTTTGTCCATTTGTATTTGAGCAATCTCTAAGCAAAATGCACTTGCAATTGTGACAGATGCACTTCCAGCTCCTTTCTGGGGCACAGAACAATTCCGTATTTAAAAAAACCAAGCTGCAATACTGCCTTACACAGGACAAAGGGAAGCTTTTATTCACCCTTCGAATGTTTTGCCAACATTCGATTTCAAGTCAGAAAACACCTAAATTGGTTTTCTGCGTGAGGCACATTCACATCTGCCTCCATAAATATACTGCTCTAAACCTGTAAGTAAAGCTTTTGAAGATACTGCTTTAAATATCACATCCAACCTCTCAGGCAAGCTACTTCTTCCTCCTTGTTTTGTTTCTCCTAATTTTATTTTTTCCACTTTGCACATAAAGAATAAATGAAGCCAAGGGAAAACCTGAAAAAGTTAACTATCAAGTTAAAATATTTATCATAAAGAGTCCGATCATAAAGAACTTCCTCTCACCTTTGCCATGTTGAATTAAGAAGCTTCCTTTGTAGTTTTTAAAAGGCAAGGCGTTGCCTTGCCCCAGCCCCTGAGCAAAGTGGGACTCACAGCTTCACTGGCTTAATCCTTACAGTGCAGCACTGCTTTTCTACCAACTACCACTTTGATCCCTGCAACACATCAAGAAAGCCCTTAAAAAGCCAGGGCAAGAAGACTGTTCTTTTTCAAATAAATACTGATTATTTCGATTAATCCCTCCCTAGATCACAGCACAGTCAGCCCTATCTCTGACAGGCCATGTGTCTGGTGGTACACCCAGAAACCTTTCCCCATATTGCCATTATCTTCACATTACACTTAAGTCTGCACCACTATATTAATTTCCACATATTCCACATCAGTGTCAAATCAGAACTGATCGTGAGTAAAGCAGGCATCCACAGCTTGGTGCACAGCACTTCTTACAGTTTACTGTGAATAAAAATCACTCAGCACTACCACCAAAAATGTATCAACTTAAACTTACAAATGTATTCTGGTTCCCACAACTAACTTGCTCAAACTGAGTTCTTTCACATCTTTGATAAACACCATATGGACACAGTCACAGTGCAAAAGCCCTTAGCTCAAGCCATAATGCTCTTCCATTTTTCTTGGACTTAAAAGTAACACCACGAACTATCTCATCACTGTGTTCCTTCAAAGCAGAAGCAAACTAGGACAGTATCTAAGAAGTTATGTACTCTTTCAAGACTAACCTCAACATTCTTGCATTGTAGTTCAAACTACCAGTAGACTATGTGAAAGTAGATGAAAATCTCAGAAATGCAAAAACTAAAGATAATTAAAACCAGTAATAACTAAATAAGATCGGTTTTAGATTTTCCTGTACTATGGCATCAGCTTGTATTTTGAAGGCCAACTTTAGTTCACATTGACAGAATCTCTTTAATCTTGCATGTGAACAATAACAGCTTAAAATATTTTATTTAGTTCTGTTTTGTTTGGGGAGAAGAATATAAGTATGGAGAACCCTCAATATTAAAAGGGCTTATCTTGCCACCCTGTTTATACTCTTAAGCTGTCTTTCCCATGGGCAGCCAGCATCTGAGTTAGAATGAGCCAGTCTGACTCCGAGAAGCATTTTCTTTCAGGCTACAAAGAAGAAATAAACAACTAAAGCAAGTCTGTTAAACAGTAGAGCAAGGAAATTTTCACAGGCAGATGAGCCAAGAGAGACTGTCTACAGCTTTCGTTTCTTAGAATCCAGGCAGAATTCAAAACAGCTGAGACCATAGGACTGCAAACTAGCAGAGCCACAAGACAGGGGATCTGTCCCACCCCCAGATGCTGGGACCCAGGCTGTGCCTTTGATCTCCCTTAGTCTGATCCTGACTCAGTCTTCAGCTGTCAAGTGGCCAACCGTGGTGAGTCAGATGCTAGACTAGGTAGGAAGGGTGAGAACAGGAGGGGACCAGGCTAAATCATGATTAATTTGATTTTCAAACCACCCATCCCTATACCCAACCAGAGGCAACCTCAGACAAGTTATTGCCTGACCAAGACACACCTGCTATTACTTTCCTATATCTGATATTAACCCTGCCCATCCAATTATGGTGACAGGAGAAAGTGGGCCAACCCACCCCACTCCCAGCTGCAGCTGGAATGACTCAGTGGGCTCCTGGAAAGTGTATTTCTAAACAACCTGCCTGTCTTGTTGGGAGTCAGAAAAACCAATGATACAGTAGATACAACACGTAATTCTTCTAATGAGCCAGTATAATACCTCTCTTTCATCAAGAGACTTTTAATGCTACCTTTACAAGTTTCACTCCAGAAGATGCCCTAGGCATGAACCACACCACAAGGTATCCTTTCCCCAGAGACTGAGCAAAGGGAATCCCTCATAAAGGGTAGCTAAGTACCAAAGTACAGGACAACAGCAAAAACAAGAAACAAGAAGGGCTGAACTGGAGCCTCTTATACAACCATTCAAATGCATGTCACTTAGGGCTGGGAACAAGCACCATCACCCTGGAGAGAGGGATGTTTGTCAGATCTACAACCACCTCATCTCTTTAATATCAGAGACCTAGTCCTTTCAAGGGCAGGATAATTTGCCACAAAAGAGTTAGTAACTGGTGAAGAGTTACATTATGGACCTCAACCAACACTCATCAAGGAACTTTGCACTGTTGAAGGCAGGCACAAAGAGCAATCATGGGGTACAACTGCTGCTGTTTTCTTTGAAAGCAAGATGTTTCTCCCTATGTGATGGATTCAGAGGCCAATCCTCCTCCAAAATGTTTACTCACATCATTTAATCAAAATACCAATCTTCTAATGAGAGACAATATTTAACCCTTGTAGACTTTTGAGAGCTTGCAGGAATTTCTTGCTTGCGCTGTTGCTCTTCCTGCTCCAGGTTCAATAACCCGTATGTGAGCATGCTGCTCCCTTCTTTTAACACCTACCAGAACAGAGTCCCAGGCTAACATAGCTATGCTGGGATTCAATAAACTCTATATTTGAGGAATAAGACTTGACCAAATTGTAACCTCTATAAGCATATGCTTCAATTAGCAAAGGGAGGCTGATTCTTTGTGAAATGGTAGCATCACTTCAGGAAACATAACTCGGGAGACTCTGAGCTGCAGTATTTTTATCCATTTAGCTCAGGAGTTAACTGGTTAAATCCATCATTTCGCTGGCCAATAAAAATTATGTCGTGGGACTTGACCCAAAAAATAAATGCCCCTAGTTGTCTGGAGCAGAGGGGAAAAAAAAAGCCTGAATAAGAACTATATGCAATTAAACAAGTGAATTAAACAAAACTGAAGCTCAAAAGGAAAAGGAACTAGAGTAGGTGACATAAGGTTGGAAAAGGTCTTCGTCAACTCGCATAATTATCATCTAATAAGTTTTCTAAAACACTATAAATCAGCACAGATTTCAGGCTATGGCAACAAATCTTTCAATCATTTCCACTTAATTCTGTGTACTTTGCCAAACCACTTAAATGCTTTTATCCTCCAAACAACAGTTACGATGATGATCGATTCTCTTTAAATAAAGGCATCTTACCTTTGCAGAGTCATGTTCAAATTGCCTGTACATGCCTTGATCTTGTTTTGTGCTTCTAGATGAGTCATCCCATCTGTGCTTATCCCATCAATGGTGAGAACCACATCACCTATCCCCACATGTGCTCGGGCTGCCTTGCCACCATCATTAAGCTGAAACATCACAAGAATGGTAAATGAGAAACTTGGTTTACATTTATATTGAACACAGAATCACAGTATCTTATTCACAGTGCTATTTCATAGAAAGGAAAAAAAAATTATCTTTTCTCCTTTGTGAGTCCTATGACAATATCCCTATGAAAATTGCTGCAGTATTTATACTCATTCTTATTTCACTTCAATGACAGGAAAAGTATTGCATGGTATTGCCTGTTTTTCAAAATCAAACTCCACTTTACTGGCTGGAAGCTATGGACATTCACTAAGAGCCACAAGCAGTGACAAGCATTCACAGTTTCCTGCATGCCAAGTTGCAGGCCCTTTTCTCTTCATACATGAAATTTTTCTCACAAGAGGAGAGAAAAAGGTTGTAAACCAGCTTCTTCCATTCTAGATTTTCCACTTAGAAAAAAATCTCTTCAAAGTTCTTTCATTTATTTGTCAATGATGGTCATGTGTGCGGAATGTAAGAGTGAAGCTGACTTTTCCCCAGCTGCAACTGCTAGAAAGTCAAAAGTTCAACAACACAGACAAACCAGTTACAGGATACTGTTTTGCCTTTCTCTCAGTAGGTTACAGTCCTCAGTGACCTGCATAATAAGACCAGAATAAGAAATGGCTCTTGAGCAATCTCACTCTTTGATCAAGGTCACTGGCAAAGTTCAGCTCAACTGCCTTTGTCTCATTCAAGTGGACTAGTCTTGCAACACAAACCTTTGTAAAGTTCACATTATTGGCCCCAACTGAACAATAAATTAATCTTTTCATCTGATGCCACTGATTTCAACTACCTTCAATCCCCAATAACAGAAACAGAAGTAAAGAAAAACATGGTAAAATCTGCACACTGATTTATATTCCTGGTCTTCAATGTGCTAATCATTTTATAGCTGGCTGCAAAGAGCAGTTCTGGATGGTGCAAATTTCCTCTTTGTTTCCAGACGTATTTCCTATTTTACTGCAAAGATGCTGTAGCTGCTGGTTCTGTGCATGCAAAACCTCGCTACTCTGTCATTTGCCTGCAAGCACAAGTCTGGTCCTTGAAAAAAAATCACAATTTCTAGGGAAGTGCTGCAAACAGAAGAATTACTTCATTTACAAAAGTGGCATTTACCTTGGGCCCCAATTGTGCTACAGCATATAACTTGAGAATTGGAGTTATTTAGCCTGGAGGAAAGAAGGCTGAAGGGAGACATTATTACTCTCTACAACTATCTGGAAGGAGGTTGTAGTGAGGTGGGAGTCAAGTCCCTCCTCCTAGGTAACAAGTGACAGGATGAGATCAAATCGTCTCAAGTTGCACCAAGAGAGGTTTAGTTTGGATTTTAGGAAAAATTTCTTCATGGAAAGCATTGTCAAGCATTGGAAGAAGCTGCCCAGACAAGTGTTGGAATCACCATGCCTAGAAGTGTTCAAAAAATGTGTGGATAATTAGTGGTGAACATGGTACTAGGTGCTGCTAGGTTGATGGTTGGACTTGGTGACCCTTGAGGTCTTTTCCAACCTTAACAATCCTACGATTCTATAACTTCTCAAAGGTATGCAGAAGGAAGTCTTTCATTTCCACTGGTTTTGAACTACCTGGTTTAGGTTATTCGGTAGGAAACAAGAAGTTTTTGTTCCTTGTTATTCCTTTACCAAGTAATGTCAACGGCCTTCACATAATTCACTTCAACAGGGAAAGTGAGGTTATGTGTCAAAAACTGTCTACGGCTAAGAGGTAATAATGAAATATTAGGGGCTCATTCACTTGTGCATGAATGGTTGCTTGACCAGGTAAACCTGTGGAAAGTATCCTATCAGCCTGCATGACATGGTTAAGGCTTTCCTAAAATCCAAGAAACAATGACACACAACAGCCGTGACATGTACTGGATGGCATCTGAAGACAAATACGTTAACTGAGAAAAAAGTATTGTGTAATGCTGAAAGACAAATGCAAACCTCCAAAAATGTTACCATTTGACAACATATAGACTAAACCCAGGAAGTCTCACAGTGGATCACAGCTGGCATTTTTCTACATCAGTTCCATGCTTCCATGCTTGCTGATTTCAGTAACAATCTTTAGCAGGTAAAAACAAAAGACAAAATTTTAAAACCAGAAAAATCTTTCTATTTCGTGTTAGCCTGGTGAAGGGAGAGGCCTGAGATGCAGGGAGACTTGTCATATCTAAAGATTCAAAATAGCAGCCAGTCCCTCAGCATTATGAGTCAACATAACAATTTTATCCAGAGTGGAAACCAGAGAGTGCTAATAAGAAAAAGTTAGCAGAGCAAGTCCCATGCAAGGAAGAAACATAAAAGACAAAAGAAGAAAAGAGATGCCCTGATTTCAGAAAAACTTTCTGACTTGCTCAATTCATAAGAATTACAAGTTTTATAGTGTATCCTTTTTCAGAAGACTTCAACAGCAAAATCAAAATCCCTCCAAAATTTGGTGTTCACATCCAAATTCTGAGCTAAGAGACCTGGTTACTATAAAACACTGACCGGAGAATTCCACAAGCATATAGAAAGCTATGACCAACATAGCTATTTATAGGAAAGCTCCTCAAACCTTTGGGTGAGGGGTGGAACCTGCCATAAACAGATCCCCAAACCGATATGTTATAGCATGCTGACATTTGCCAGCAAGGTCTGGAAAAGGGAAAGGAACGTAAGGGTGCTAAAAGCTAAAGGTCAAATGGATCACTGTGCTTTGTGATTGGGCTACCCATGTGAATAAAATTTAGCTCTCGGAACGTGTGCAAATGCACATGATGCTGACATGTTGTAATTTGTGATGAAAAAAGAAAAAAGCAACCTGCAGAGAGTTCAGTGGTAAGACTTCAAAAGCAGGCTTCAGGGTAACTATTTTCATGGAGGGGTGGGAGGTCTTATCATCCACAGAAGGGTAAATTAAAACAAATTTAATAATTTTAAAATAAGCCAAACATTTTTGTTTAATTCTAGTTGCCAACATGTAATAATCCACTACTAACCATCTGACTCTCAAGAGGTCACTCCTAAATTATTGCCTACAGGGGATGAAATTCTTTGCAAGCACAAACGGGAGACAGCTATAAAATCATTTCAGCAAAACCCCAGGATGATAAATCCTTAAAAATATGGCTGGAAATTGCACCTTGGAGATGAGGAAAAGAGCAGATAGGTCCTGAGAAGCATGATGAGACCCTGGCTATGTCTATGAGTCTTGTTGCACAGACAGGGAATTGCATATCCCTTGAGGGTGTCAGAGACAGATGGACAAATTACTGGGCAAGAGTATGAAGAACTGCACACACAGGGGGTGCCAGAGCAGTAATCTCCTTATCTATGCACAGTGGATAAGACTTCTAAGTAACACCTACTGATTCTGAATAAAAGATTTGACTAACCAAGAGAGGTGAGGCTGATACATCTAGGAAATCTCAGCACATTCCCTGAATGTACCAGCCAACATCTCTGGCTTGTGAAACACCTACAATGAAGTGGGCTTGAAGCTACAAGGGCAGCTTTACCACAGATGCAAAAGGAATATTATTACAAGAACAAGTACATAAAAAAAACCAAACATCTACACTGAATACAAGAGAAATTAAAACATTTGAAATAATGCAGACCTGGGGAGACTCGGTTTTGATACTTCTTACATGCTATAACTGTGCATTATCATTACAAAAATAAATTCATATACATACTGGAGATTACATATGCAAAACTATGTACATATTTGCACCAAAACTGCAGACAAATTTGAAACAAAACTAAAAGAAAGGTTTGCATATTCCTTGTCAGGATGGAAACTAACTCAATGTATTTAATGGGTTTTTTTACCTAGATTTTGAAAAATCCAACAGATGCATAAGATTTATAAATACCATTTCAAATTTTCTTATATACTGTCACCTACGTATTTATCTCATTTCTACTTTTGCATCACATTTCTTTTTGTTCAAGTGATTTTGTTCTTAAGCTGCAAATTTAACCTTATCTTAGTAACATTATCCTGCATTAGTCACCCATAAAAGTAGAGTATTACCTGGAAAAAAAAGGCATATCCTTAAAACATATCTTTATTAAATGTGCTCATGTCACCACATGGAATTAATACAACAGGATGTGTGTGCAGGACAGTACAGCATTAAAATTATCAAACTGGCTATCTGAGAACCCAACTAACCTCTAAGCATCACAATGATTCTTCAAATCCTTGATGGATCTGTTTTAATTCTGTATTTACAGAATGATGCAAGTTTTTCAAATCAAGCATGAATTACAGATACAAAAAAAAAAAAAGGAACTCTTTTTCTTGATATTACACCACAGACTTTAAAGCTACAAAAATGCCAAACTAGGAATGTTTCCTCCCACTTAATTCCATGTCTCTGTACTCTGGGAAGCTCCTTTGGAGACAGAAAGGGAGGCAAGCAGGAGAGATATTTCATGATTGGGCCACCTGTTGAGACCAATCACTCCCACAGCTCCCAGCAGCAAAACTCTTCTCTGTCCCTCAGTAGCAACCAGCTTTACGGCTGAAAGCCAAAAGCCAGTCTATGACATCCAGAGATGCCCACGATGCTTTCTAACAAGCATAAGTAAAATAACCCATCCAATATTAGATTTCAGTTTTGTTTGGCCAAACAAAAACAAAACAAAAAAAAAAACACGTAAACCAACCCACCAACCAACCAACAAATATATTGTTCTTGTGGTTTTAAGCATCAGAAATCCAAAACCGCAAATATTGTCCAAAAGCATATTCCAAATGGAGATAGAACAAAAGCAAAGCAGTTCTTGATCCAGGATGAGCTTCAAAAGCAAGGCATAAAAAGTCATCTCAGCTTAGTTCTATAACTCAGGGTTTGAAAAGCAAGTAGCCCAAAACACCCCAGAACACAACTGTTTTATAGAGCTAAATTTTAGCCAGCCCACTATTTTGTTTTGCAATAACCAACAATTTTTTTACTTTTAAGCTTTAGTGAGATATTTTAAAAGAGCCTTTCCAGGAAAATTGCGTGTGGACACACATATATATCTGTCTCTGAATCAATGTAATTTGCAGACTAATTAATTTCTAATTAACATATAACCATCTATTTTTCTCTCACGACTAAGAAGAAAACGTGACAAGCAACTCCTCTTTGAGCCATCATTATTTTATATTTATGTAGTAATAAATTACTTAAACTGCAGTTACCCACAGGACAAAGGATTTGACTAAAGATGGAAGCTGCCTTTTATCTTTTCCAAACTGTCCACCTTGAATCAGTCCTAGCTGCAACCAGCTTGTGTGACAGTGTATCACAACCACTTTCCCAAAGAAACCATTTTGTAGTCTGACAGTAAATAATGTTCCTCTCATTGCACAAAATCCTACAATATCATCTGCAGCTTTCTCTTAGAATCTAACTCATTGAGCCTGATTCAAAACTCCCTGGGCTAGCTGACATCCCTCCAGCTTGATTTTTACCCCTCGAGCATTTGATAAGCAGTTGGCTATAGCAACTCAGTTTAAAGATATGAATAACCAAAGCAGAAGGCAACCAGACAATGATCTTTGTATCACTACTGTTCCTGCTTCTCTTTCAGTCTACATTCTTCATGAAAATAAAGTATTTTAAATCAGTAAAAGCCAAAACACGACATACTCATAGAGAAAGAAAAATACAAAAGAACTTTGCAGAATCAGAAAATAAGCAAAGGGGCAAACTCTCTTTTATGAAATAAAGTTCTGCCTTTTCACAGACATTTAAACCAAAGGGCTTTATCTCCTTACTACAATACACTTCATACTAATACTTATATTCATTATCTGCTATTACCTTCACTATCCCTAGCCTCCTTTCACCTGACCAAAGTTCCATCTGGCACCAATAACCAGTATTTTAGCAGTATCCTCTCAAACATAGGTAGAGCTCAACGTACGCCAAAAAGTGCCCCTTTGGTGAATTGCTGCAAGGGAGAAACACAAGCTTGCTCCAAAATACAAGGTGGGACACACTTATGCTCTATAGCTGTACCAGCTGCATCACACAAAATGCACAGGTCTGACCTGACTCCTGATGGGTTACCCCAGCACCTCACAACCTGCAGAGGCAGCAACATGGAACACTCAGGGCCAGCATCTGAACACCACAAGCACAAATAGGGTAGCACTGTGCTTCAGCATGATCTACTGAACAGGAGGCTCACCAAGCCCACCCTGACCTGCTTCCATGATAAGAAAGAAGCAAAAACCCAGCTTATATTCCAGACTCTTCTGCATGAGGATGGGAAAAGACAGGGGAAAGAAGCGGGAAAAAAAAAAAGGAACACCTGCTCTTTGTGGCAAATAAGCTTCCTCTGCACTCAATGGAAACTGAGACCTGTATCATATTCCTCACAGCCTTTACTACAGCAATATTATTTGCATAGCCAACAGATTAGCCAGCCAGCCTTGATACTCACTTCCAAATCAAGAACATATGCCAATTTTAAAGTCCAGATCAAATTTATACAGCTGAGTTAGAAGAACCCTAATGTCGGGTTTGCTGCGGAAAGCGCTGACGCAACCAGCTATAAAAAAGGGTTATGAGGCAGTCCTACAAATAAGCTAAAGGTTTTCCCCAAACAAAGCAATGATCGAAGTTAGCTTAGGTCAAAAAACCTGTTTGATTACCAGAGTACTTTGCTATGTATCACCACCAGGAGACTCTACCCTTACCTTGCTTCACGTGGCTGTATTCCCACTTGCTACATTTTCGCTTCCCTCCTTTTTCTCCCCATAACTTTAAAGGTGTTTTCAGACTGATTTATAAAGCTGTGATCTAAGGCAGGCACAGCACAACAATAATCATTAAAGATAATGTATAAGGAAAAAGCTGTAAGGCAAAGTACCAACCATAATTCTTAGTCTGGCGGTGAACCCCAACATCAACTACTACCGCAGTCCTGGTGAGAGAGCCTGGCAAGAGGGCTACCCTTGCCTCCTGACCTGTCCTCCCAGGTTCTCCAGCCTTCTTTCATCCCTTTCCCTCCATATGCAGCAGCTCCCTCACTGCGATGCAGCAATGGCTTGGTTGAAGCAGACCCAGAACAGCCCTTTGACTCATTGTGGCCCATGGGAAAATGGGGTGTGCCCACAGGTATTCATTAATTTTGCCAGAAAAGAACCACAAAACCATCTCTTGCATTTCTTTCTCAATTCTGACAGCAGTAACCCTGACAACAACATATATTTTAATGTGATTGAACTGTGTATCCCTACAGTTACACATTCAGAAAATATGTCAAACAAAAATTAAAGTTAGAGTTTTCCCTTTACACAAATATGGCTGAGCATGCCTGTGGGTTCAAATTTTAGGAAAAAGACAAATGTTTTCAGCTGTCTCTCTTTTCTCCTTAACATTTTTCACTTAATATTTACTTAATGCTTCTCCTCCCCTACCAAAAAAAAAAAAAGGCATAGCAAACGAAAACCAACCAGAAAATAAAATCAAATTAACTTGGTTTTGCACTTTAAATGATGTGCTGCACACAAACACATCATGCACTCTATCCATCCTTGCATATACTAAACATGGAGCTACACAACCACAGAGAAGCACAAGAGTACATTAACTACTTACAACAGAAGAGGCACCACAAAGCATCAATTACTCTTACACAAAATTGGGTTGATGCAGAGAAGGATTCAAAAGTACAAATTAGGTTCATGAAACAGGGTAACTACACAATGTATTGGCCTTTTGAATATGTGCTCTTTTATTTTTCCATCAACTAATGCTAAAAAATCAACTCTAATGCCAGCAGCAGCCCTCAGCTTCCCTTGCTTGCCCCAAAACAAGTTGTTAATAAGTACAAACAGTTTCCACATGCTGATGCCAGAAGGTTATTAACTTGGTGCCATCTCTCACTTGTCATGGCTTGACTGATCATGGCTTCCTTGCAGCTCTGCTCTTTCATGAGCAGGTTTAACCTTTGCTGCCTTCCCCCCTTCCCTGACGACAGTCCAGCCACTGCAGGATATAAGGAAGAAGAAACAATTTCGCCAAAGGTGCCTTCACCTTTCATTTTTGACAGAACACCACGACCTCATGATTGCCAAGTCCAACAGCAGTTTTTAGAAAGTACAATCCCTGGTTTTGAACTTGCTGGTGTGAAAAGGAAGTAGCTATAAATTTTGATACAATTCATGGATTTTACAAGCAGCTTAAACATTTTATCCAGGCACTAACATACAAGTTAAAATGTGGAAATATCCACTGGTATTCAAAGGATTATTAAAATTCACACTCACATCAATGAGGCATAAAGAAGCTATTCTGTTCAAGTGTAGCTTTCTTGGCATCTAACAAGACTAAGCATCTGGTCCTGCTTTTCCAAGCCACTTGAAGCATTCAGGAGAGCAAAGAGATGAAAAGATTGCAACCGAGATGGGATGGGTAATAGTTCTTGAATAACAAGATACGACTAATGTTCTGAATTGGATGGGAAGTAATGTCACAATGCCAAAAAACAAGTTGTCAAAAAGGACTAAGGCAAAATAATTCAGACATCATGGCTAAAATCATATTTGCAAAAAGAACATAGGCAATTCCAAAGAAATATATGCTTTCCAAGCACTCAAGTGATGGAAAACAATTTATAATCAAGTGCCAGAATGTCTGAAGATATTTAAGACCCTAAATTAGTAGCTTTCACTAAGTGTTCTCTCAAGGAGCTCAGCCACGTTCTCATGGTGCCAGCATACCTTAAGAGCCCTATTTATTTTAACTGGCTATCTTCTCTCTGACGATTATTCTTCTATTCAGAGAGCTTACAGAACTAGTCCAGGTTTCTCCCTGGGAGACTATATGCCAGTGGGTAAAAGTTACTACCTACTTAATTTCCTCAGAGAGATGGGGAGAGAAAATGAAATAAAAATATAGCTAGAAACACAAGACAAAGTTTTCATGTCTGCTTTAGCTTTTGGGAGCTGCTGGTCTCTCCTCCAGTAGTGGGGTTGGCTTTGGGGGTTTTTGGGAGGCTTTTTGGATGGCCAGCACAAATTAACTCCGCAACTAAAGCACACTGATTATTTGGGACTGCTGAACAGACACCACCTTAGGAGCCATGTGATTTGCATCAGAACAGAAGTTTCCAGTGCCTGTCTCATTTGGAAAAAAGAGTTTGGAAAGTTATTACATAAGTTTTATGCTGAGGCTTCTCAAACAAACCCAAAACAAAGCAGTTAGTTTTCTCGAAGGAAGCTTAAGTGTGAACTGTCAAAAGGGACTGAGCTCAGCTACTTCCAAATAAATTAATTTCCATACTGTAAAGGCCATACACCAGTTTATGCTCTGCAGACATGTATTCCTCTCTTTCCAAACAGGGTTATTTTTATTCCTTTATTGATGACACAATTAGTTCAACTAACTGAACATCCATCTCCTTAGTAATCTTAGTAGCTCAGTATGTGTCATCTTGTTTTCATGGTCTATGACTTAGTCCCTCTTAATGAGATACACCCTTTCTCCATCAAATGTGGTGCAGACAACCCATGCTTGCCAGAACAATCACTTTAGAAATACAAATATCATAATACCACATACTGTGTAATTTAAAGATACTAATTTTTTGCCTTTGAGTACCTCTCACAGGACAAAGCCTAGTATATGATGGCAGCAGTGAGGGGGAAATTCAAACAATGAAGCAATTCCACACATGAAAGCAAAGCAGAGAATTAAGTGGGGAGCATGAATCAAAAACTGATCTGACAAAAAATAGCAGTCAATGGCAAGAAAAGGCTACTACAAATTGAATCCTTCATGATACACCAGCCATTGTTTAATGTACCCTATCCAGAAACCAGGCATGCATAAACAAGCAGAAAACAACCTGCTTGCTTCAAAGAAGTGAGATAATGACAAGTTACACCATATAAGTAAAGAGAAAATGGAGACAAGTTCAGACACTACAAGAATTGCTTATTGGCAAAAATCATCTGTCCAGGGAGCACAACTCACCCGAATGCCATCCCAAACTGTCACTCTGCAAAAACTGCAGAAGCCCAAAGACAAGTGCAGCATTAACAGCCACCACACCCACTCCCCACAGAACATTTTGACGCATATGAAGTCACATATGAAGATAAAAAATAATTTAAAAAAAAAAAGAACAAGAAAGAGCCATTTCTGTCAGCATTGTAACCAGCAGCCAAAAAGGCTGGACACAGAGCCACACTTCAGACAGCTTTCCTTTGAACATGCAGCTCAGCACCCGAGGAGGAAATGCAGAAGAAATGCATCAAGGTGCAGAAACTTCTCCATATTTTAGGCATAAAGTCACTAATGCTTATGAGATGTTCCTTTGGCAACACGGAATTAAAAAGTAATCTTAAACACGTGAAAGATGACAACTCATTTCAGATAAGCGTGCTCTGAAGTGCATGAAAAGTAACAAAGAAGCCAATCATGGCAAATATGCTGATGGTACAAAGACCTTCACAAAAGCACAGTCCTGTATGTATATGCCTTTAATTCAATGGAGACAGAACCCCTTGGGATTAGTCAAATGCAAATTTCTTATACAAAGAAATAAAACAGAAATAGGAGACATTAGTAAATCCTAGTGGATATCTTGCCTTTTATATGCCAAGGGAATATTATAGCAGACATTTGTTTTAAGCCAGTCACATATTGGCTAAAACCCCAAGGTATGAAATACTGCAGAAAAAAAGTCCAATAAAAAGACCTCAGAAAACAAGAAACACATTTTAAAGCAGTTTTACATTGCTTAATAAATTCATACAGCTGTTTTTAGCTAAGACAAGGATCTTTATCACAATCTAATAAAGTTCAGGAGAACATATAACAATTTCAAATTTAGTTTTCTCTTTTGAAACTACATACATATATACATATATATAAACACACACAATACACTATTTCAGTTTGCTTGACTTTAAGCATCACTTTTACATGATTTGTTTATACAGTTCCAGGTGTGGGGGTTTTATATATACATTTATTTATGTATGTATGTAAAACACTGGATATATTACTGTAGATGGTGGTATACACATATATCCTTTAAGTAAATATTTGTGTAGAAATATTTATTTTACACACACTTCTATATAAACAAAAAAGGCACTTGTCCTCTCTACTGGAGACCTGTGTGAGAAGACCACATGAAAATTCTCAGGTTGGTTTTTTTCAGCAGCATGCAACAAAAAGGAGTTGTCCAAAGCAAACAGGACAGATGCCTGACTTCAAAATGAAGACCCTCATTTTAAGTAAATTTTGCTTACCATTCAATTGCCAAATACATCGCAGACCTGTAAGACTAAACATAAATCCAAGTTAAATTTCCTTACTAAAGCTCAAAAGAGGAAAATACTTGTGGTCCTTGTTGCAGCTACAAACTTCGACTAAATTTCTTGCTGCTATATTTTAACCATCATCTGAGTTTCACTGCTGAGAGCTGCACTGCAACTAATTATAGTAAAGTCTGAGTTATGCTGCAATGTTTTTTCTTACTAGGACATCTGGAGATCCAAAAGTTACACACACAGCTAAACAATTAATAAATCTGGTTATCAAATAGCTATAAAAAAAAAAACAAAGAAAAAACCTCAACCCTTCAAATTTACTTCCTACAACATTCTACCACTTGCTCTCAGCTTAACACTGTGCTGTGGAATGTGTCCGGCCATTCAAAGTCTGGACTTGCCGGGGAATCCTCTAAAATTAAGCCTCTGGTGAATTTTTTGATTTTTATTTTCTCTTTTTTTTTTCCCCCTCCTCCCCCCTGTTTTTATGTACATAGCTCTCTACTACCAAAACTAAAATCAGGCCATTTCAAAGTTAAGACACAGAAAAAGAAATTCTCCCTAAACTAAGTAGAGTTTGCAATGTATATTATCACATACAAGGAAAGAAAAACTTAAATCATTTACAGTCTTAAATTTTGGGACTGAAACCAAGACAGCTCCACCATTCTGAAAAAAACCCCTATATGCACTGGTGGTTATAGGCAAAGCTAGGAAACAATTCCAAGTTAAAAAACAAAACATCAAAACGCAATATGCATTAATTTCTCCAACTTGATCCATTTCTCATGGTATGGAAAGCCTGTAAGACTGGGTTTTTTTTCACTTATTTGCGTTTGGTTGTTTTGGGTTTATTTTTAGGGTTTTTTTAATCTGTTGTGGGTTTTTTGTTTGTTTATGGGTTTTTTAGTGGTTTTATTACAGCTTATAATAGTACAAAATATTGATCACTCACATATGAGTCCCTGTCCTCCATGTGATTTACACTCTTCTCAACCTCTAAGATCCAGATACAGTCTCTTGAATGCCTGCAAAGCTACTTAAGAATAAAAGCCTGACTAACACACAAGGAGGAGGCTTTTGAAATCATGATGATACTGCTGACATGCTAAATTCATCTAACTTCTTTGTAGGTATGCCAATTCAGGATTTTTTGCTAAGCCCCCAACAACAGCAACAAATTTTATTGTAAGAAGACTCATGCTAGATTTTAAGTAATTTCTAAAAGTAAGCTTACTGCCTATAGAACTGCTGGAAATAAGACTTGGGAACAGTTTTACTTAAAAAAAAAATCAGTATTTGCTTTGTTTTTTTCATCTTGCTTTTATTGAATTCTGCATCAACTGCACCAAAGGAAGAGCAAAGTTTCTGACCCTTATAAATAACGTCCTTTTTGACCACTATTTTGGTAAAGCCACGATAACTTGTTCTTTTTGTCTTGCCCTACTACCCTGGATGTTACTGAATTTTGTATACCTTAAGTTTGTGTAAGCCACTCACAAGTAAGGTGGTAGCGTGATAACCTAGCTTTTGGCAGAAGGAAGGCATTTTCAAATTGAAAAGGTATTCAGAATAAATCAGATGGGATGTTCACTACTGAAAGCTTATCCTCCAAAGAAATTCTTCACATTAGTGCAAATAAGAAAAATTATGCAACTAACACAGCCTCTCAAAAGCAATGAAAATCTCTTCACCTTCTGACTTAAAAAAAAAAAAAAAATAGGGAAGCGTGAGTATCCAAGAAACTTGGAAAGCAGGGCCAGAGAATTGTCCTGGCAGGGCTACTCTGCCTTCATGCTGCTTCCTGCTTGGAGGATTACCACTGGAACTGCTGGCAAAGTGAGTCCCTCCATGCAAGAGACGCCAGTGTCTGTTGCTCAAGGTGGGGAGGACAGCAGAGCAAACTTTCACTGCCAGCCTCCACAGCATCCACTCCTTCCCCACAGCTCACAGCAAGATGCATCCATCAGCTGTGACTACCATTCAAACATACAATTTAACGAGACACATCAGCGTATAACTTATTCCAGTGGGACAGAAAACTTTGCTGAGCAGCAGTGCATTTGGTATTTGAAAAACAGCTCCTCAAGACAAAAGAAACCAACTTCTGGCTGCAAAACTTGGGCTGTGGGGGAAAGAAGACAACCAAGCAAAACCACCCTGATATACTGAGGTGAGACAGGGAATGCAAACAGTTTCTGAAAACACTGAGGCTCCACCTTTAGATGATGGGAACATGAAAAACAAAAGGCAGAAATATTATTGTCCTGTCTGTTTCCCCCCTTCCCTAAACATCATCAGACAGAATAAGATATATTATGTAAGTGTCATCACAGAATCACGCTGGCCACTAGAACCAGAAAGATCTGATGGCTTCCTACCCAAAACCACCATTCAAGCCACATTTTATCAATCACCAAACATCAGCAGCATCCTCAAGCCTGCTTCTGCAGGTGGAAGGCAGGAATAACAACACACGTAGAAGCAGAAAGTGAGACTTAACATGCAGCCAGTGACCTTTGGCAAGCAATGTTCTGGTGTCAAATGAACTGGTGACATCAAGGGTTCACATCACCCTAATCCAAAAATGTACTGTTTGCATACTTATTGCCTGTTTAACAGACAAATTTTAGGGGAAAACCTTCCCCTCATAAATATACCATTTTTATTCAACCCATTTCTAAAAGCCCAACAGGTTCAAGGGAACGATGAAGAAGCTACAGAAGGATCTGAGCTCTTCACACAGCCATCCATCATGCCTTTCTCGAAATTAAGAGCTTTATACATTCCTCTCCGGCCACCTATTAGAAGGCATCAAATATCTTAAAATTACGCAAGCTACCAAAGGAAGGTCCTAGATTTACAGCACATGTCCCCGAGTGGCTCTTCCAGAGACTGAATGGTTTGGAAGCATTTCATGCCTCTCGCTAGTGTTCAGTTACAGCCCGTACCGCTAATCCACGAAAAGGTTTGATTTTCCAGGGAGCACAGGGATGTTTTCTCTGTCTTCCAAGCTGCTAGGTATAAATGACAACCTAGCAAAATTACAGCAGCCAAAATATGTTTACGTATGGTGAGAGTATAGAATTTTCGTAACTTAAATGATAACAAGAGCACATTGTGGTAACAATTTTGAATGAAACATGGCTACAAAAATACTAAAATCTATCCTTACCAGAATTTGATACTGAAATTATTTTAATATGCATAAATTCTCACTTTGAAGTTTAATGTCACTCACATAAAATAATTCAAGCTAACCTGTTAAACTCCTACTACTTTCAGTAGGAGTCTTGCAATTGGTTACAGTGAGAAATGAATCCTGCACAAGAAAGGCCTGCAAAATAGTTGGAGATGCCTTTTCTACTTTTGCTTCCAGCTTTCCAATATGATTGTCCTTAAACCTATCTGAGCATTAACTGGAGAAAGATGTAATAGCTTTTTGTATACCATAGTATTCTGATCTCTGTACAATATGCTACCAGTCACCAACTCAACAACCATATGAGCACGAGAACTGAAGGGGGAAATGAGCATCTTGTACAATCTCTTAAACAAAAAGGAATAAGATATTAACAAAGTTACTATCTAGAAGTTCAACAGGACCAATATTTCACTTTCTATAGAATACAGCCTCTCTCAACAGAGAGAACTTATATAAGCATGACCAAGACTGGCAAATGAATAAAGTTGGAAACCTTGGAAGTAAAACATTTCTCAAAAACATTCCCACTTATAAACGAGGTTAGGGGGATAGCAGGTTATATGGCTTTCTAGGTTTTCCTCCTCTCCAATCTATGTAAGATCTGTCAGAGCATTTAGGTTAAATAAAGACGCTCTGAAATTCCTTCTTACAACACATATATTGCCCAGAGCATGAATTGAAACACCATTCATGATTTAAACTGGAGTTCAGACCTTTGCCACAAGAAAGCTCATAAAACTGGCAGTCTCTGTTAAAGAGAAGGATTTGAGGGAGTAAGTCATGACAGAAATACAGAGCGCATGAAACTGGGCACCCTCCAAGAGATGGTGATGCCAAGCTGCACATTTCTGCAGAGAATTCTAGCTGATGTTATGTAAAGTTTAGGCCAGATACTAGCAAGATACTCGAGTGACAATGCATCCTTACAGATCTGATTTTAACCAATTCACAGGCATGCTGCTGCACATATTCCTAAAATCTGTGAAATAGTAGCATCCAAACCAGGATTTGTGGAGGGGAAGGGAAGAAGTCAGTGTCTTGCACGTGTTTTCAAATAAATGGACAAACAGTGAATGGACTGGAGGATGGCAGATATGGGCTCTTCAGCACTCTTACTGGGATGTTCACTGACTGGAGCAGCAGCAGTAACAGGGTCAGTCCTACCTCCCTTGTCTGTATGAGCATGCATGTGAGATTGCACTATTACTGCCAGCATGCAAAGTCCTTTATGCAGCAATGAATGAATATTTGTTAGCCCAACCAAGACTTACTGGCCAATTGCACCTTCAGTCAGAGTTGCAAAAATAATTCTCATCTCGCATTGGGACCAGTCACCTGGTAACTTCAAGGTCTCCACACCACGTGTTTGTCCAGCTAGCTCCCAGATATGATTGGAATCCCCAGGAGACCGTCTTCCTGAAGGGGACAGGCCCTTCTTTCCCAGAAGCCAAGAGCCCTGCCACTATCAGTGCCTCCTGGGATTTTCCTACCCCAGAGCACCTGGAAGACCTATCCCTCATTTATAGGAGCTTCTTAGTATCATGAATTTCACTAAGTATTTAATTACCTCTAAAGTGCTTCTCTCATTAACTAAACAAACTAGATGTGCCAAGGGAGAGACCAGCACTTCCAGCACTATATTTTGTAGCAATGACTCATACTCAAGAGAACACTAAGTCAACTGCTGAAGAAGTTACATTTCATGCCCTTCAGATGCCCAAGTAAACCAAGTTCACTTCTACAGTCCACTCTACATAACTGGAATGAGGAAGCTCAAGCCTTTGAGAATTGAAAGCACCTAAAATTCAAATGACAGCAGCACAAGATGTGTACCAGTGAAGGAAGATTTTCTTTCATGTTCCTATCAAATAGAGGTGAAAAAACCCCAAGAACATAACTTTTGTGAATAAATAAAGCTTAAAGTAGAACATGGTCTTTCTTTCCTTCCTCTTCCAGACTAGTGCAAGATAATAAAGCCAAAAAAAAATAAAAGAGATACCAACCAGACACATGAAAATCCTGGTGCAGCTGAAAGTTTGCATTCAAATGTCAATGTGTATAGTGATTAACCTGCCTGAGGTTACGCCAGACCTCCCTGCTTCTCTGTTACTGTCACATGAACTTCCTAAACACTAACCACAGCGCTCATGGACACAAAATAGCTGTCATTCCTCCCCCTGTTACAGAGAAGACATAAGCAGGCTGGTTTTCATCATCCTGAGGAGTTGAAGACTGATGTAGCAACTCAACAGCAGAAGAGGCAGGTTGGAACAAGAGTGATCAAGTACAATCCATTAAAAAACAATATAGCTTATCACATCCAAAGACATCAAAGTCTGCAAATTACAGATCAGAGAAGACAGGGCAACACAGACCCTGCATGTAAAAGGGTGCACAGGAAGATACAGAAAATGAAGGTATTGGAGGATGTAGATACTTAAGTGAAGAATTACTAGTCAGATATGCATATGCTGTGTAATATCTCCATTTATATCACCTAATCTAACACAAGCAACCAACAAATGACAGTTAATTTCTCAGCACAGGTGGGGAAACTTTTACACCCCTAGGGCAGGATTACACAAACTTCACTAGAACAAAACACGAATGTGTTCTAACTTCCAATTTAAATCATTAAACATGACACTTCAATAACGGAATGCCCTGCAGTTACAGGTAGTTCTCCTGAAAACCAAATTTTTAGGAAACACATATCCCTAACACTAACTGAAAAGCTGATGGTATTACCCACCAAAAATGAAAAAAAAAAAAAAAAGTCTATTTCTCTGCTCTTTTAGCATAGCATGTGAACAGATGAGCAGTGGTTGTAGCACAGGGGCTGGGGGTGGCACATGGGGAACAGCAGGACTGAGGCAATATAGACTTCAGTCAGTGCTCAAGGCAGTGCCTTGAGGTTATTGGAGATGGGACTGAGGAGCTCTCAAACCATAATGCCAAAACTTGTAATGCTAGAGGAAACACTCCAAGACTGGAAAAGAATTTTGAGAGACATTGTAAACCACATGAATACACACCATTGCAAAGGCAACCCCAGGCAAGCTCCTCTAATTTTCTGGGACACATTGCATGAAGAAATTAGTACTAATCACAGAGGTCACCAACACTGTCCCCCAATGAAAAACATTTGCATTTATTTTTCCAACTAATATGAACTTTTTTGGTTGGTGGAATGATTTAGTTCTGCATAATAAAATATTTCTAAATACTATTTTCAATTATTAAATAACATTCAATTGAGACATTTTTGTACGGTGGCCCAAAATGTCTAATATTAATCACATGCTGTTTCCCCTATATGTACCACCTAGAAGTAAAAATAAAATCAACTTAGCTTAACTTACTGTTGCTACAGACAGTAGGGTGATAAGTAACAAGAATTAAACAGCTCACAGCCACTTAACTACTAACAGACATTACATAGGAAGTGAGAGGCTTGTTTTCAGAGCTGTGACTTAAATTTGGTTTGAAAACCAAACTAAAAAACCAACAACAGCAAGAAAACACACACAAACCATGAGTCTGATTTAAAGAGAAACGGAAGAGCAAGCGATAGAAAAACACCTCCAAAATGGACATGGGCACCCCTGAGCCTACGTGTGGAACACTGTGCTCCAAGTGTGCTGTGGTCTACCCAGTGAGGGTCTAAACTTTCATCTAGTACTCAGGGGAAATGAATGCAAGTTATTTAGAACCATGGCACATCAAGCCAGCACGTCACTTTAGCATGCTGCCTATAGATTATGTTACAGCTGTGCTTTATAATGAACCCTTGGCTTCATCTCCAGTTCTCTGGTGAAACAGAGCAGTGCCACAGCCTTAGGGTCTTAAGAATTCCAGGAGTTAGTTAATGCTTTTGCCAAATCCAGACGTGCAGAAGTATCCCAAAGGCAGTGGAAAATGCCACAGGTTCTTGGAAAAGGGTCTCACATTGAATACAGATAAACAAGCTGAGTTTGCAACTGAATTTAACTATGATTTATGGTCTCCCCATCCAATTCACAGCTCCAGCCTTCACTATTTTCTAAGTGTGAACAAAGGTCTTATTTTAATGCAGAAATAAGAAAAGCATTCAAAAGTATCCACCTGAAGTATACTTAGCAAAACTGTAGGGCTTGGGTACTTTCCCAGGGCCAGCCTCAGCCAGCAATGCAAGAAAATGCAAGAGGTCAGAAGAGGCAGGGCAGAGAGAGTGTCAGTGCTGTGGCCGGAGGGCAGAGACTCCCACACCCGCAGCATGCACGTGGAGTGACGCACAGAAACCCAGGTCAGGCAGAAGGGACAGGCTGTACCGTAGCAGTGGGAGTACCTGCATACATACTTCATGTTAAAGGGCAACGTAAAAACAGAACAAAGTACTGAAACATTGCAGACCACTGCTGCTTCATGCGGTAGGTAACACACCGTGTGCTTTCATCAGGCATGTGGAATGTAATAGAAGAGGAGAAAAGGAGACCTTAGTGTTATTTGACAGTGAAATTCATCCCTCCTCTTTGAGACCTCAGTGAGGGAAGGGGCTTGAAAACACAAACCAGGTCGGTTTTCACAGCAAATTCAAGCAAAATTTAGCAAACACCACTTTTTTGTGGTGCTGTCAGGTAGAAGGGTCTGGCCACAGCAAACCACTGCATGTATGAAGCTGCCCTACAGGACACAGCCTGAGCCACACCTTCCCCAGAAGCTGCCAGCACGGATATTGCTTTTTTTTCTGAGTAAGTTTCCAGTCCTGGATCAAGAGTTGTGGTGGGTGCTTGTAGAGACTGAATCTACCCCAAGGTGAACAGCAGTTATCAGCTATAATACATAAATTTATAGTATACTGCTCCTGAAGATTTTGGTAATAGGGCTGTGCTGAAAATTTTTTAAAGGCATGACCCCTGCAGGTATTTGTTATCACCTCTGTTTCAGGGCTGGTATGCATCAATAAAAACCTGGGCCTTGCCTGACAGCTTTCCAATGCTCGCTGGCAGCAGGTCAGATTGTACTTTGAACAAAAAACTTAGTGTTGCAACATCTCTCGCCTCTTCATTCTGCAGAACTGAAATTAAACATGTAGAGAGACATGCATATACACATTTTTGTCTACATGAGAAACTAATAAACATAAAAGCCTACTTATGTCAACATGATTCTGTTTAATCCTTGCAATAACTTACAAATCGGCTTTTCAGGAACTTCAAGACATTCCTGACTAAAGAAAATAGCATCCTAAATCAAGTTTCAAAGTTCATTAATAACTCAAAATATTTTCTAAGGAGCACCAAGGTAAATTTCAGTGAACTGCTGATGTGGAATTGCTCATTGAAAGACATCACATCAACCTCCTCTCAAGAGTGTGACTATTCCTTGTCCTTGTTTTTTTT